>JAQGAT010000198.1:0-46938 GCA_034687845.1 Pantelozetes paolii
CATTGCATTGAATTTTAAAGCTTTTTATTCATTGATCACGTGTTTAGAGATACCCGGTTGTTCAATCCAGTCACTCAGTTATTTTTAAAAATTTCAACCTTTTAGATATTTTACTCGAAATCAAATGATAAATATTTTTTCAAAGCAATTGAAGTAAAAAATATTTATTATTGAATATTAAAAATAATTATTATCTATGCAAACTTTAATACAGGAAATGTAACAGAACATTTTATTCAAGTTATATGTGTTAAAGTAAAATACTTGTTATTAATTAAATATTTATTGAAGACTTATTTGAAAACTATTTATTGTATAAACATTTACACTCATGTGTTTTAATAGACATTTCTTTACACTAATTAAATGATGAGAAATTAAAAATATGTTTTCATTTGTTATCAATCGGTTTTAACAAAATATAATTTCAACGAAAGATGAAATCAATAATAACTATAAAAATCCACTTTAAACACCATTTTGTGTTAAATATCAGACAATATTTAAATAAATTGTAAAATGAAATCAATTTTAAGTATTTTTGTTATATTTTTATTGATTTTTATTATTTCGGGTAAGAATTCAATATTAATATTGATTTTTGTATTCATTTAAAAATTTTAAACAATAGTTAAGACAAACGATGAAATAACTACTCTAAGTCCTGACGACATTGCCTTCAGCACTGAGGAGACAACAGTTAACCATTCATATACTGACTTAAAGACTAAATTTAAAAAAGTGATGAAATCAAAGTTGTTAACAAAAGTTAACAAGTTAAAATTGCAGACATCGATGGATAAGTTGAAGACAATTGAAGATTCTTTGATGGATATGATTAAAAGACATCCAAAACTCAGGTTCACTCTTCTCGAGGACTTTGAAAAAGCCATCGAATATGTTAACACAGTTATGGATGATATTATTAAACAAGATCATATAGATGATATCAAATAAAGTTTGGAAGCATCTTGCTTGCTTTATTTTTATTCTGAATTACATTTGAAATAAATTAATAAATAATCTTTCTTATATTAATATCAAATAAATAATATCAGTCTTAAACCAATTTTTGACATTTCCTCAACACCAGGAAAACATTTATACCACTTATTGATAATCATTGAAAAATAGGTTAAATTCAAATCAAATTCATATTTTCATTGAATAATTGAATAATCAATGCTTTTATTCATTTTAAAGACGTTTTAAAACAATAATTCAATTAAAATAAGTCAATAATAAATAGATTGGGATTTGAATGCAATAATTGACCCAAATTTCAATCAAACAATCCTTTGTTATACTTATACTGGAAATCATTAATAATTTAATTGTTTATTAACTTATGTTAACATTTGATAACTTGTTTCAAACATATCATAAAAACTTGTTTTAATATCTCATAAAATATTAACTAAAGTTAGAAATGAAGTAAAAATACAACAGTTTTAGAGAAGTTATCTTTTATTTAGTTCTTAACCTCAGGTTTTGTTTTGTTATCAATGCTTTCGGGTTTGTCTAACACTTTGTCTTTGAGGTTAACATTGATTTGTATATTAACTCTACTCAACACTGTATTAACAAATGTAGACAAATGGTTGATCCCGCTGTTAATGGTCTTCAAAGTCTTGACCGCTATTTCACTGTTGTTTGGCTGAAAACAAATTCATTAAAAATTATATATCAAAAGCAAAGCAAAACAATCGTTGACTGACTTCACTGAGAATCTTGTCGGCCCTCTCTTTAGCCCCTTCGAGCCGTTGGTTGACCTGTTCTAACACTCGTTTGGACACAACATCCTTCCTGTCTTTTGACACCTGTATAGCAGTGCCGATAATGGTTTGCAATTGATTTACTCTTTTAATGATCTCTTCCCTCAACTTCTCGCCTTCGATGCGATAGTTCTCTTGCTTTGCAGTGGAGTTGATGTCAATTGTCTTCAATTCAAATCAAAATAACTTTAAATTTAATACTATTTAATAAAAACCAAAACCCCTGACCTGTTTGTTGATAACAGTGTTGGACGTCAATAGTTGCTGAAGTGCTCGACCCATGCCATTGACAAACTCCAGTACTAAAAGTTTTGTAGCATTGGATGTGTTCTCTGGAGTCAACACTTTTGCTGAACTATTGTTGGTTTCACCTCAACATCAAAGACAATATGAAAATCTAATTCAAAAACAAATTGCTTTCAAATAAATATTTCTTACATTTTATTGAAACAAAAGAAATGAAAAATATGACCAAAATTTCAAACATTTTTAGATTTGAAAACTTTTTCTTAAAGATTAGTAACGATAACAAAGTTTGACAACTGTTTGGCTATAAGTGCATAAAATAGAGCAAAATTAAAGTGCTATTGAATAACCCGTTCCTCTTCTTTGCAAATATGGATCAAACAAATGACCCAAAAATACATTCATTATTCAAATGTTAAGGCAATGACCGCTCGTTCAGTCATTTGATTGATCTTTTCATTCAATGATTTTCATATGAAAATTGGTTTTTAAGTCTTGTTTTGCTTTTTAACACAAATATTACTAAACATTTGGATAATTATTACAAAAACTATATTTAGAGTAAAGCATATCAACAATTAGACCCAATTTATCGATGTCATCAAAAATAAGATAGGTGCAATATCTTCAAATATTTTATCTTGCTATCTAATTTTTTAGATGTAATTAAAATAACCTAATATAGTTATGAAAATAATCAAGGTCGCTTCTTTCTAAAATAAACACTTATTCAATGACTTTAATCTTTAATCAATGAAAAATCTCAACCCTTTTATAATATTAACCCTTTTTTTAGTGTTTCAAAAATAGCGCTAAAAGTGAGGGAACGGACGACACGTGAACTGAAAGTGTGTTTTAGAGTTGAACTCATTTTTTAATATATTTTTTATGTTTTTTCAGATTTTAATTAAATTTTTGATTAAATTATTGTCTATTTTGTGACAAAAATAAGTAATTATTTAAAATCAAAGTCAAAACCAAAGGATTGTTTGAAAGCAAAGGTATAATTGATTTGTAAGACAATTAAGACATGAATTGGACGTCAGATCACATGATGTCTGAAATTGATTGCAATTTGTTATCAGTTTTGCAATAATTAAGTGAAATATAAGTAAAATCTATAAACGGTTTGCAAACGTGTCATACCTTTCACACATTTCACAGCTTTTGGTCTTTTGTTTACATTATTTCAATTAATATTTGCTTTCATTTGCCGATAGTATAGACAACCGATCGGCGGAAGAGATGAGTGAAGAGTTGGGAATCGTTTGCGTTGTTTGTCGTAATCACAACAAAAAGTCCATTTACGCGATCGGACGGTGCGATCACTCGGTATGTCATGAGTGCTGCACTCGGATGCGAGTCCTCTGCCAACAGAATGAGTGTGCGATATGTCGGCAACAGATGACTGAAGTATTTAATGGTTTAAACCATTTGTTGATTCAATAATAAGCCATTGATTGTCCAAAACCTAACCATAGGTTGTCTTCACGCGAGACAAACACAAGAAGTTTGAAGATTTCGATCTCAAGAAGTGTTTATATAAAAACGATTTTGGGATTCATTTTGAAGACGAAGAGTCCATTGAATCCTACGGTAAACTCCTGGAACATCCCTGTCGTAAGTGCAGGAATAGACAGCCCTTTAAGACAGTTCACGATTTGGTCACTCATTTGAGGTATGATTTCATTCAATTAGCCGTTCAATGAATCACTGATTGATTAACTGTCCGTTTGGGCACCGGTAGGAAAGAACATGAATTGTTTTTCTGTGAGTTATGTTTGGGTAATCTTAAAGTGTTTACATCTGAACGCAAGTATTATACGCGCAAAGAGTTAGCCAGACATCGGAAGACTGGAGATCCGGATGAGACCAGTCATAGAGGACACCCTATCTGTACGTTCTGTGACCAGAGGTATGTCGACGAAGACGACCTTCACTTGCATTTAAGAAGAGAACACTTTTATTGCCATTTCTGCGATCCGTCCGGTCTTAACCACTTCTACGCCGACTACAGTGCTCTCAGAGACCACTTTCTGTCCGACCATTTCCTCTGCAAAGAGTGTGACACTCAGGACGAGAAGTTCACCAATGCATTCAACAGTGAGATTGACCTCCAGGCCCATATCGCCCAGATGCATTCACAGAATATGAGCAAATCAGACCTAAAGAAAGCAAAAACACTGACTTTAGATCTGTTTGTACGACAAAGAACCGGACAGTTAGACAATGGACAACAAACTAAACGTCAGATGAAGAGAGATCAGCGCCGACACAACAACAACACCGGTGATGACGTTGACTCCGATTTAGCTAACGATGAATTGGCTGCTAATGCAGTGGCAGCCCCTCCGCCGGCACAGCCGCCCAGACCTGAAGACTTTCCATCGCTTTTCACTAATGGTATGAATATTACGGAAACAACAAATAAAAGCAGTTCTGAAGTGAAAGACAAGAAAAGTAACCGAAAATCAAACTCTTATTCAATATATTTGTCTAAAAATCCAAAACTCAATACAACAAACAGCGAGGAATTCCCGGCCCTTCCCGGTGCTAAAGGACCACAAATTAGTTTACCTAATTCAATTACGTATAACAAACTCGCAAAACAAAGGCCTCCGAATCCAAAGGCGCAGACATCCGGTGCAGCAAAAAGTCTTAATGTAATCGACTCTTCAGTTATTACTAAATCTCTGACAAAACCCAAACAAAACTCAACCAAACCTTTAATTAACAATAAAGAAGAGTTTCCTTCCCTTCCGGTCACTAAGAAAAAGGGTTCACGAAATTCAGGTCAAAGTTCAACAATAAGTAATAATATCGACCCAAAAAAGGGTCAAAACATGGATTGGAATAACAGCTCAAACACTACACAACAAACCGATAATAAACTGAAAGCCGAAACAAATGTCAAGAAATCGGAAACAAAAAGCAATTCTTTTAATTCCATTGCTTTCGAAGAATTCCCTGTTTTAGAGCACAAGAGTAAAAAACCTATCAGTGCTGTCACCCCTCCCACTAAGCCTATGAATAACTTATTTTCTAAACCAAAACCACCGCCCGGTTTACCAGCTCTTAAGAAGAAGAGCACAGATTTGTCGCTAAGTTCTGTCGCACAACAAGTGATTACTGCCGACCCGTCGGTGCACTCAGACTCTGATTTTGTTGACTGTTATATAAATCCAATAGATTTTAACGAAAGAAATCAATTGTTAGTCAAAGAAGTTGAAGACGTTTTGTCCGATCGCTCAAAGTTTGTGTTATTTAAGGAGTCGTCCAAACAGTTCCGACAATCAGTGATAACTGGAGAACAGTATTACCAGAAATGCATTGAATTGTTCGGAAGAAAGAAGTTTTTGTCCGTTTTCTCCGAACTTCTGGTTTTGTTACCCGATATTAGAAAACAAAATGAATTATTGAAATCACAACAAATGGAGATCAAGAGCACAAAGGGGGCCATTCCTAAGGGGTCTAAAATATTAAATGACTCGGAATTTAGTGATTTTATCATTTGCTCGAAGTGTAGACAAGTGCTCATTAGTAAAGATCAAAGCGATCACATGTCAACCCATTTAGCACTTAATGCCAAATAATCACTAATTCAATAACCATTAGTGAAATCTATGTTTTGATTACATTTGAGCACAAGTTTAGTAAATATGAGCGAAATTATACCCATTTATACCCAGGGTTTGGAAGAAATATCAGGAAAACTGTTAATTAAATCTAAAATTCATAAAAAATAACTAATATTTTGCCCCTTTTTATGTTATTTCCAAAGTTTTAAAACTGACCTTTCACTTATCAGTGATAACTAATGTTGAGGGTATTTAAATCCCAACCCCAATGCCCAGGATATTATTTGTGCTCATATTTTCGTCTAACCCTTTGTACACACGATAAATGAATAAATATTTTCTTAAATTGAATGTTATTTTAATAATAAATGGATTGTTATATGAAATGAACTTTTGTTTACAATTAATATATATTTTGTTTAAAATCTATTTTCAATGCACTTATGATTCAATTGTTTGTCAATTGTTTGTCAATTGGTTTTAATTTTATAATCAAAATAAAGATTTTGTGAATTCAATGAACAAAATGACATCAATTTGGTTGGCATTCACTTCAGTACGCATTCGCAGACATATAAGTGCTATCAATGACACAATGAATGATTGGTTTTGTGTTTATTCAGTACGAAATCACAATTAACTGATATTTTGTGAAAATATTTATTTAAAACAAAATTAAAATTCATTTCAATAACACATTATATGAAACACTTAGACTTGAAATTGAAGTCCAGTCATGAATAACATGAACGCAGCGTTTGGAGCCGCGAAAGCGGGTATGGATTTGCACTGGACTTCAATATAATGATGAAAATTAATATTAATTGTTGTCCAATAGGCTCTGCTTTCGACCCAATCGGGTATATAATTAGACCGCAAGTCATACTCCGTTTCCTTTGTTGGGTTAGTCTTTCAAATATATTATTACTTTTGCTTTCATTTCATTTTTGTTTGAAATTTTACACAAATATAACAAAACATTTAAATTTTAATTCATTTTTTGGTTTTAATTATAATTTAATTATTTGTAAACTTTTATCATTTATTTCCCTAAAATAAGGGGTATTTTCATTCAATTCATACATTTTTCAAATGAAGCCAATACTGTATAACATGTATTGCACTGAAGTAACATTTGGGGGGTTTTGTGTGTTATTGTGTTGTCGTTTGAATTGTAATCAAAACTTAATATGAATTTAATGTTTATTTTGTCTGCAGTTATGTTCTGTCGTTGTTTTCGGGTGTATATCATCTAAGGGTTGGTATAAAGAGAAGAACTCTTCGGTAGAGAAGTGCTTGTTTGTAGACAACAACGCCTGTAGATTAGGGTCAGGTCTGGGTTTGATTGGTTTCTTAGCGAGCATTGCATTCCTCATATGTGAGGCTATGTTTCAAAACCTTTCGAGTATTAAAATCAGACGACGAGTCGTGGCTTTTGATTTGGGTTTCTCTGGTAATGGTCTCCAGTTTTATATCACTTTCACTTCAATTCATTTGCAATCATATATTCAGGTGTTTGGGCAGCGCTTTACTTAATATGTTTCGCATATCTTGGTATAGCCTGGACCAAATCTCCTTATCCTGTGTTTGGCGATGGCATCAATAGCTGCAGAGCTTCTATTGCCTTCTCATTCTTTTCAATTGGTGCATGGGTTAGTTTAATAATTATATGTATTTAAATATATTAAACCCTTTAATCCACTCTAAGGCTGGCTGTGCTTACTTTGCTTGGCTTCGTTGGAATCAGGGAACAGATATGACTCAATTCGCCACTGGATTTGAAAATGAAGACAATATGGGAACGGATGCCGGATATTCAGCCTATGCTGGAGGACCTACTGATGAGCCCGCGTATCAGACCAACCCATTTACTAATATACCTCAAGACCAGATGATGGGCACCGGCATCAACTATACCGCCCCTACCTATTGATTCAGTTTCTGTTAAATTGATTGAAAACAATGCAATAGTTTCTAAACTTATCGATAGATTGTCTGAAAACTGATAATTGGTTTTCAAGCTTAAGATGAAAGACATTGTGTTCTGTGAAGGCATTCAATAATTCGTATTATGTTTTTGACCCCTAAATACCCCTTAGATTTAAATCTCGCATAATATTAGTGAAAATGTATTGAAATTACAATATTTTTTATCATTTATTACCCAAAACTGACAATAATTTTGAGATTGAATGAGCAATAAGTTTATTATTGGTCTTAAGTATTAAATATTATTTTCATAACATTTAAAGCACTGTTTCGTCAGAAAAGCCTTTTATAATAAATATTTTCATTTATAGTCAGTGTTTATCTCAAAAAATATCATAAAATAGGAGAAAATAATATTTGAAATCCTATTCATTGATTGTGTTTACAATTGTTTGATCTCAAAAACATTTTCATTTATTTTAAATATCTCTCAATTAATAATATTAATTGAAATACACTTTAAATGTATATAACATTTGATATTCAATATAATTTGAATTAAAATGAATGTCTAAAAGAGTGAAAACAAAAATAATTGCGAATAGAGTTTGGGTTAAAATATATCATATCTTTGTATCATTTAATTTAATTGTTATCAATGTTTCATCAAATTATAGGCAAATAAATGAATATTATTTAAAACAAACGTTTCTTTAATTGAATTTTCAAACAAAAAAATATTCAATAATAAAAACACTTTAAAAATAATTGAATTTTAATTTTGAAATATTTTTATGAAATTATTTTTAGTCTTTAAAAGCATTTCTATTATACTTTTGTATAAATTATTTAAAGAAGAATGAAATTCAATTGAGATATGATTTACAGTGAAAGTACATGAAAACAATATGCAAATCAGGAAATATTGATCCGGAATATAGTTGTAACAAAAATAATCAATATTACAATACATAGGATGTATTGAGGATGAGGTCATGCGCTCCAAAAGCATCATCTCATTGAGTAAATCCCTTTTCAATCGCATAAGGTTTGAGTCGAGACTACACAGTAGGCAATCATCTGCTCTATTATATTGAAGTCAACTTTGGTTTATATATACAAAACGAAAAATAATAATAAAAATGAATATTTAAAATGTTTTCCAATGTTTTCAATAGTTTTTGTCTCAAAACACAATTATTTTATATTTAAATAAATCAAAGATTTTTAATTTATAAATTATTTTTCAATTGTCATAATTAATATTCAATTTTGAAATGTTCAAGCAGAAAATGATAACAATTGAGTCATTTTCGTGTAAATTGTTGTACAATATATCCATTGAAATGAATTGACAACCAATCCATTGACACCAATATCAGGTAACGTTTGTTTTTAATATACTCTTAGTTTAGTTATTATTTATTATTGATGACTCAATTTACAAGTAGTTAAAGCAAGGTAACTCAAAGGAGTTATATTACAATTATTTATTGTTCTATCAAAAGCTTATATATAATTATGACATACCTGTGCGCCAATAGATTTCTAACTTTCATACTGTTTTAATTAAAAGCATTTTTCACATATGAAGTGTATTTCCTGAATGTCTGAAAACGTTTATTAATAATAGACACAAAAAGTGCAAACGTTTTGTTATATTATATAATATTTCCGTTTTTATTGATTTTCTATAAACAATAAACCATTTTATGAAACAGTGTTTATAATAAAGAGTTATTTTTTTACTAAAATCACAAGAATTTAATGACAAAAGAGATGACATTTTCATTATTTTTGAACTGAAAACACAAAAAAAACTGGATTTTTGCCAAAACTTTTTAAAACATGAATCCTTTGATTATATTTTCAATAGTAGTCATAAAAACATATTTAATATTTCATATAAAATATTAACACCGGGTTTGGGTTTATAGCGAATAAAGCACTGTATTTGAGATCAAATTCACTGCTTCTTAGAAGTAGACATTCAGTCAACCGATTAATGAATGTATTTTCACTTTGAATTCAAATCTACTTTTTGGACAAAAAAAATTAAATATTTGTTTATTTTTATTCATTTATTATTTTATTTATTATTCGCTTTCTTTTAAAATATTTTCAAATTTTGTGATTATTATTGTGTTTACAATAAATTCAAAGATTTATTCATCTCATGTTCAATGTTTGCCGACATCTGTGTGTTTGTCACACCTGTGGCACTCATAGGAATGTCTGTCTCAATGTGTATATTCTTGAACTCAACTCATGTTTTTATTTTACTTGAGTTTTTTTAAAAAGAGTAAATCGTTTACAAATCTATTTGATGATAAAACCATTGAATAATATTGTTAAAACATTTATACAATTATTTTGATAAACTATTTTGAACTTGATAACTGATTCACATTGATATTATTTATTGTATCCTTGGATATGTGTTATGTAATGTAGGGTCCAATTTGTACAAAGTATATTGAGTTCTGTCAGTATTATATGCTCCATAAAGTAATATAATCTGGATCAGTAAATAAATTGCTGGAATAAATCAATGGATTCCCAGAACTGATTGTTTAACTCTGGGTTTGATTGTATAAACATTTATCGACTCAGAGTTTGTATACATTAGGGGCTATAAAGTCCGTTAAATGACAAACGGTTTTGGATATGCCTTGCAATCCAATGCTATAAGAATTGTAATTGATTTTGTTTATACCCCCAAATCAATACCAGGGTCTCTCTACCAGAATCAAATACTTCATCCGTTTTGACTGAATTTTACACTAAATTGTCACTTAATATGAAATTGATTTACAATTAATATATAGTAATTAAAAAGTTATATCAAAGTTGCAAAACATTGTCATAACTCTTGAAAACAATGATAAATATTGTTATGAAGTGATTGTAAAAACAATACATAAAAATAACTTCAGTTTAAATACGTTTTAATGAATAGTTTAAAAACTATTTAAAATTCATTTCGTGATAGCATTTTGCAATTGAATGCAAAAAATAATTAAATATTTCGTATTTTGTTGAATCAATACTAAAAAATATCAATAAAATAATTTGAGTGACAATTACAACCATATCTCAAGGTTTGGGTGTAATTAAATAGTGAAACAACTTTTATTGTCATATAAATGCAAAATTTAGTTAATTATTAATCAATGAATAGTCAATAAGAAAAGAAAAATTACTGAAGAATGTAATGAATCGATAAAATAGTTATTGAATGAAAATGCAATCAATTTTTGACATCTTATGTGAAGTAAATGTTTTTATTTTCATTTCAGTTCAATCAAGAGATGAATAGAAGAGGAAAACCAAAAAATTTATTATTGTTTTCAGTCAATAGGATATTAAATATAGGTTCTGGCAATAGATCCCTATATATAGCCCTAGTATTCGCCACTTTCTTTGCACTAATGATTATTATTCAAATGCTATCGATTGAGAAGAATAGCAATGATTTTGATTACAATCTGGAAAACGACGGAATTTTAGGCCGTTTCAGGCTTTTTGGGAAAAGAAATGAAGAAAAAGAGATTATATTTGCGCCAAAAATAGCACAAGAATTAGAGAGAATATTAGAGGAAACGGAATACAGTGTCGACTCTTTGGGTGTGGTGTTAAACAAATCAAATCAAAGTAATATAAACGATATTTACTCTGAACTTACGCTTAGAGATCACTGGCAGGCAGTGCCTAATTCCAGACACAAGTTCTTTGTCTTCTCAGCCTATTTTGATGACAGAAATATTCAGAATCACTTTATTCGCATAATCGCCGCCACAAAGACAAGAACTGAAGAAAAAGTTTGTGAGTATTGACTGAAATATATTTGATTTGCAATAAAATTCAATTCCAATGTCCGACAGACTGTAAGTTCTGGTTCGCTCATACCTTTCCGCCAATGACTGTCAATGGCATTAATAAACTGATTCGCGAGAATTGGAATCTCAAATATAGTGCCTATTTTATACTTTGCCCCCTTCCCCCTGCACTACCCGTTCCCGACGCGGTCTCTGTATTAGTAAAAAATAGCAATCATATGAACGAAGAGTTTAAGCCTTCGAACAGACTATTCATTCATAACAACCCAAAAATCAAAAGTCGTTTAAATATTAACAATAAATTTGAAGACAATATCGCTGTTTGTGTTAAGCCTTTGCACTACGAGTACAATAAAGTCTTGAAATTAATTGAATTCATTGAAATGAATCGCATTCTTGGAGTCAAACACTTTATTTTATACAACCATACCGTTGGCCCGGATGTTAACTGTGTGCTCAAAGAGTACATAGAGTCCGGTGTCGTAACGATGTTGTCCTGGAATCTCAATATTCAATCACAAAAAGAGATCAGAACTGAGGGACTGTTTGCTGCTCTTAATGACTGTCTCTACAGATCTATGAATAGATTTAAATATGTATTAATGGTAGACATCGATGAACTCATCATTCCCTACAAACACAGTAACTATTTATCAATGATTAGAGCACTAGAGAGAGCACACGGAGACAGAATCGGAGGCTTTTCGTTCAGAAATGCTTTTTTCTATCTTCAATGGCCGGACGACTCGTCTATATCTCAATCTATTCCCTATCCCTTGACATCTTTGCTCAAAACTAAAATGAAAGGTCAACTTAATATACATAAACAGAGATCCAAATGCATTGTACTTCCAGAGAGAGTCGTAGAAATGGGTAATCATTTTGTTTGGGAATTCTTGCCCTCAAAACTCATGCTTAACGTCGACCCCAGGACTGCAAACCTCCATCACTACAGGATCTGTGAGTTTGGAGGAAATGATTGTATAAATACCAACTCAGTTGTCGACAGAAGAACACATTATTGGAAGGAAAAACTCATTAAAAGTATCGATAATATGAAAAACAAATCTAAATATTGTAATCTTAAAAAACATTTCATTAACTGATCGTTCATTTCATTTGTTTCATAGTTTTCATTACAATAATGTTTTTGTCATTAATTTTTAATCAATATTTTTATTTATTTTCATTTCATATGATTTGAATTAATTGTTTCATTATTTAAATGTCATTTGATTTCAATGATTTATTTTATTAATAAATGATCAAGGCAATGCTTTTTCATAGATGTATATCATTGAAAACTAACATAACTTAGGCTTAAATATCATTTGATTGAAGTAATAAAACAAAAGTGAGACTCAATTCAATGAATTTCAATCAATATTTTTACATAAAAATTGTTTATTAATAACGAAATAATGTTTTTATTTTAAAAAATAACAAATTTATTAAATAATTAATTAAATTTCAAATTTTCAAAACGTGTATTCAATTTTTACAAATCAATTGAAGTGACGGATCGTTTTATTAGTTTACAGGTATTACAGTATTTGGTACTAATATTCAATTACTTTTGAAATGAATTATCAAAAAAAAAATTGTAAAAATACTATAGTTTTTAGAAATGAATGTATTTTTAGTAATAGTTTGACATTTATTTTAAGCCATTCATAGCTTTAAGGACTGAATGTAAACAAAATTTAATATATTTTATAAGTTTATTAGAAAATAAAGAGTTTGTAATCAAAATGCAAAAAATGATAAATTATTTTCCGATCTCTGAGTTTGAAAGCTGAGAAAAACGCCTTTTGATTAGACGTTGTGTCAAAAATTCAACAAAAAGTTAATATAAGTTATTGAATGAAATGATTAGTAGGTATTGCGTCGGGTATTGTGAAGAGGGCTTCAAAAAGGGCTTCAAAGGAATTCACAAATTAATGGTTTGTCTGTTTAGGTGTACAGAGAGTACTCCAAAACCAACTTTCTTTCATAACATTTATCAGTACTTTGGCTTTGGTTCGGAACCAGTGGTGTAACAGAGCTGTGAACACGTTTGAACTCTTGCCTGAAGTCAAGGCAAAGCAGTTTTGTGACCAATCACTACATCCCGTCCCCACCGCTCATCCGCACCTCACTGTTCACTACTCTCTCTCTTCTCCTGTATATGACGGCAATAACTTGAGGGCAATGAATGTCACACTCTCTCAACAGTTTGTAAGCATTTTTAACGATATTTTTAAAACTAAAGGAACGGAAAAACAGGCAAAACATCACCAAAACTATCATACCTTGCACTGAATTATCAGCTTTTCTCTCATAAATTGCTTGTTTGGAGGTTTCAGTGTCTTATTAACAAAACCAACGAAACATGGATTGAAAAGTAAGAAATATTTCATTTTATTTGAAATCAATTAACTTTTTATAAAAATAATTCATTTGTGAAACAATTTTATAAATATTTAGTCGTATTATTAAAATCAATATTAATATCACTTTCAAACAGATATGAAAAACATGTTTATTGTTATCAATGTATTAATTGTCTCATTAATAATGACAGATAAGAATCGCATTCAACTAATTATACATATATTTCATGACATTAAAGGAAGAATTAATTTATTCTAAACAATGAGAAACCAAACCAAACGATCATTATTTGAGATTTTTATCACAAAAAAACATTTTATCTTTTGTTTGTAATAGTAATTAAATATCGATTTGACTTTACATTACGTGATTCACACAAAATATAATCCTTTTTTGTTTGAAAGACAAAAGACTTAGAAAATAGACATTTAATTGCAAAAAATATTGGATTTTTGTCTCAGATTTTGTTTTAAAATAAATATTTTAATATCATTTTGTTTTTTCATAATTTCTTTCAGACATTAAAAATGGATTTAAAATATTTATTATAAACTCTGTATTGAAAACTATGGGACAGTGTTTGAGCACAGAATATAGTGAACGCAGAAAGTCTGAGATCAGAAGCAAAGAAATCGATAAACAGATCTCTGAAAGTGAAAAACAGGACCGGAATGTCATTAAAATACTAATCTTAGGCACAGGAGAGAGTGGCAAAAGTACTTTAGTTAAGCAAATGAAGATTATTCATAGCGAAGGGTATACTAAGGAAGAAATGATGGATTTCAGGGTAAGTTTTAATTAATATTTTTGCACTCAAAATTGGTTTTCAGACTTTTCATCAATTATTCATTTGTTTAAAAATAGTCTATTATTAGTGGTATTTGTGTTTAAGGGTGTGCTTTATCTCCAGTAATGCCATCATTGAAATCATTTACATTTTAATTGTTTCAATACTTGTGCTCAAAACTCAGACATACTTTCCTTATCTCTTGTAAAGTCTTAATGTTTTTATTTTAAATTCAAATTTAATATCAGTTTTATTGCGGTCTTTATGTTCCACTTCTAAATCATTTCTGTCATCCCTTTTAAAATATACCCTGAAATTCGTGTATTCATTTGAATCCCTCTTTTCTTCGTCGATAGACTCAATCGTATTATTGATGAATAGTTACTCAAATACCGGATCCTTTCAAAGGCATACTTTGCATGTTTCCCAAACATCGGTTTGAGAATTGAGGCAAACATTTGCCTTTAGGTCTCAGACGGTTACTAATTTTGAGATCAAGAGCACAGTAGTCTTCTGTAGTCTTCTTTTTGCTAATCTTTGTTTGGGTTTGGTGTACGGATATCACACTAACACTAAAAGCTTTTCAATAAAATTACATAAAACTTGAGATAAATATTAATAGATTTGAAGATTTCATTGAATTCATAAAATCCTAAAACAAATCTCTTAAATACTGATATGTTTTTTGAAAGTACTGAATGTTATTTAGCTTTTAAGGGGTATTAAGGGGGGAATCCACTGTTTTTTAAACATTTCAAGCCTATGTTAATGTGAATGAATGAAAACATACAAAAATATTTAACGAATTTTGCAAAAACGTCAAAAAAGATCTCATTTACAGACATTTGCAATATAATACCAAACACATATGCAATCCATTCCCCTTTCCTCCCTTTCCTCAATAATGTTTGCATTTCAATACTCAAGGGTTTGACTTTTATATCTGCGTTAAACTTATGCGAAAACATCTTTTCTTGATATGTGTTTCCAAACTATAAAGAAATTTCTTATATTTCAATCTATTATTCATTTTATGAAATATGTTATGCATTGAACTTCTTTAGAGGTTTAGGATGTTTAAGGCCTAGGCTTTCATCAAATATTGATAGTCTTCTCACATCTTAGACTCTAAGCTATCATTGATTTCATAAATATTTTATGCAATTTTAATGCTTTATATGTTTTTGACTAATAATAAAATCAATCTTTTATTCAAAGCAAACAATTTTAGATAATTTGGTCACTTCTATGAAGTATGTGTTAATTGGGATGAGGTTTCTTCACATTAACTATGAAATCGCTGAAAACAAGGTATAATAATTGAGCAAATGATACTTGGTTATTATGGTCTCGATTAATTTATAATGAAATATAAATGTATTGCTTAGGAATGGGCACAAAATATCCTTAATTGCAATCAATATTGTGATGAATACACAACACTTATACCAAATGTTGTCAAAGCACTCAAAAGTTTATGGAAAGACAAAGGTGTTCGGGAAGGGGTGGCCCGAGGTTTTGAATATGAGTTAAACGATTCGGCTCTTTAGTAAGCATTTGTTTGATTTGACTTTGTATTCAAACATTTAATTGTTTATTGAATTATAGTTTCTTTGAAAACATGAATCGCATAACTGCTGACAAATATATTCCCAACACTACAGACGTCTTGAGATCGCGGGTCAGAACTATAGGTGTCGTCGAAACACAGTTTAAAGTCAATAATAACATAACTATCAGAATGTTTGACGTCGGGGGCCAGCGGTCAGAGAGGAGGAAATGGATTCAATGCTTCGATGACGTGAGAGCCCTGTTATTTGTGGTCGCAATCAGTGAATACGATATGACTCTGATTGAAGACCCGAACAAAAACCGATTGCGAGAAAGCTTTCAATTGTTTTCAAGTGTTTGTAATAATATTTATTTCAGATTCACTGCAACTGTGAGTCAAGTCTTGACTCTAAAAGTGATTTAATTATTAATTATTTTCTTATAATTTAGTTATTATTTCTCAATAAACTCGATCTCTTCAGAGAAAAAATCCTCTTCACTGACCGTCAGCTCAAGTACTTTGTGCAAGAATATATGGGTCCGGACAAGGACTGTGATGCCGCCGCTCTATTCATTCAGCACAGGTATGACTTTTAATAAGCAATCGCGTGCTTACAGTGATTATAATAATTGATTGTTTTATCGATTGCTCTAAAAATATCTAAAAACAGCGAATATTTCATTATTTTTTTCGTTCCCTTATTAAACACCATTAGGTTTAACGCCATGGCATCCAATCATAACCAAAATAAGACAATATATTCACACTTCACGACAGCCACCGACACCTCTAATGTCAAAGAAGTTTTTCAATCCGTTATCCAAACTATTGTTAGAGAAAACATAAGGCAATCGACACTAATCTGAGATAAAGTTTAATCAAAAGTCTAATCAAAAAACAGTATTTTTTGCATCAAATCATTGAACAAATTATTTCTCTATTAATATCACAACTCATTTGCAAACGAATCCAAAGTTCAGAAACTTATGATCTTTTAAGCAATCATTTGAAGAGTTTTGTATATTTTGTGTTTTCATTGTAAAAACATTTTTATATAAATTTTAAAAAGTTTTTATACATTTAATGAATGTTTTTATAAGAAAATAAATATTTTATATTAAAATAAAAGCAATTTTTATAACAATAATTAGCATTGAATTGAAATCTAGTCTTAAATTATCTAATCTTTGGTTAAATGAAAGTCTAATTAAAGATTACATAACGAATGCTAACAAACAACACAACAACTGATCCTTTTGTGCATCACATGGTATGACCAAGATAAAACTTCAATAGATAAGGTTGTTTGACCAGGATATAATATCTGATAGATAAGTTTGATTTATTATATGACGTTATTGATGTTCTGACTGTTTCTATGTTTGTCAAACATTGTTTGGGATTTTTGTTTGTTTTCCTAATTATGTGAAAGTTTTTCATATTATTTGTCATTTAATTGACATTTAATTTGATTTTTAATAATTTGAAACAATTTATGAAAATATCGTTTCATTTTGTGATTAATAATCAAATAATTGAAACAATAATTCAATATTTTGTTATATTTTTCACTCATTTTTACAATTTGTGGACAAAATTTAATCAAAATATTTGTGGATTTGATTGAAATTGAAATCAAATTTAATCCCAATTAAGACATAAATGGATTCAAAGCTCTCATACTTTGATAGACTGACTAATCTGTTCCGCAGGGGTATCAGTGATTATCCCCCCTTTCAGGTGGTGGAAGTGAAACCTGAAGACTATGTGCACTACGAAGTGTTAGGACGGGAAGACCCGGTGGTTATGTACGCCAACAGCACTCCCGACGGTGTTATGTATGAAGTATTGGTTCACAAAGACATTCAAAGCAAAGCGTATGCCTATAGGTATGGACGGGAAGGGGGTTTCATATGTCTTCAAATCTATCAGTAGTACTCTTACATCACTTGAAAGCAATCAAAGGGTTATGTTTTGTGCAATAAGTTATTAGTCATTGAATTAATACTTAAATAATATTTAAACCCTTTTTATGTTCAATGAATCCATTGATTCATAAAACACTGTATTTGTAATACATTTATCGCTTAAACCCCTAAACCCTTAACTTATTTATGATTTATTGACATCAAGACATCAAGACATCCAGACATCCAGATCATTTACAGACAAAAGGGTTTTACTCAATATTACTCATAAATATTTGAATCAATTTATTGTATAACTATCCGTTGGTTTTTACACCCTTTCCCATCTGTCTGTCAAATCATACCATTTGTCAAAATAACATCCCTTTCCCCCAAAAATGTCAAAAATAGTGCACAAAGTTTAGCCAATGATTACTATACTCTGTATAACAGTTATATTATAACCCAAAAAGGGGTTTAATTTAATCCAAGATTTGATTTAAATATTAATTAAATTTTTATTAATTTTTTTGTTTTGAAATCACTTTTAGTTTAATTCGTTGTAAAAACCGGTCAGAAGTCGAGAGATATTTCATTAGTTTAAGCGAAAAATTGCCACAAATTCTGGCGTTTTGTCCAAACATTACAACTGAGTTATTGCAAGAGATATCAAACTATATTCGGGAACATCTCAGTCAGAGTTTAGCACATATTTGCGCTTATTTTGGATTAAATGATTATTTCAAGCAATTAAGTCAATTGAGTGCTTCAGATATCGATGTAGTCATCAATAGTCGAGATTCAGACACAGGTCTAACGCCACTTCACGTCGGCATAAGGACGGGTAGATTAACAACAGTTCAGGTATTGCTAGCGCTGTCACCAAAGCTAGATATTGTCGACAATGAGAACAACAATGCCTTACATTTCGCGGCGAATACTAATAACAAAGAGATTATAACGAAATTGTGTTTAAGTGACCAAAACATTGATATTTTGGGATTAATTAACTCAAGAAATAAAGACAACTTTTCGCCGCTATATCTCGCGTGTCATAACGACAAACCCGATTGTATTAAAGAGCTGCTGAGGAACGGCGCCGATCCTAACGGTGCGTCTATTGTCGACGACTCAAGCAATCGGATGAAAGACTTCGACAATAAAACCGTTTTCGATCAGTTGGACACCAGAGACATGAAGAACGGCGGAACACCTCTTCATTGGACAAATACACCGCAATGTATGGAAGTGTTGATTGAAATGGGCTGTCATATCGATGGCCGCAATTTTCAGGGGGAGACTGTTCTCCACCTAATGGTTATGCGGAACAAACTTCCCTGTGTTATAACACTTCTTAGTTATGGCGCAGATGTTAATGCCAAAGGACCTAATGGTAACACACCCTTGCATTTGGCGGTGAAGTCAGGACAAGTGCCTATAGTGCAAGCAATTGTGGTGTTTGGGTCTGACGTTAATTTACTTAACTCTAGTAATGAGAGCGCCCGACATTTGGCCGCTTCTGCCAAAAGGACACCACAAATGGATTTGATTTTATATATTTTACATTCCGTCGGTGCGAAGAGGTGTGCGACTAATCGGCACAACTGTACCGATGGGTGCTCTCAGTCTAATGGTAGTCATTTTAATGGCATCCCTCCCGAGAACTCTCCATTCAAGAGAAGTGTCAAACTATACGACGAACTGTTGGGCGAAACCATAGTTAAAGAAGCTTTGGCTCAGAAGAGAGCACAACAAATGACAATTGATTTCGACTCCAAACCCAACAATAAGTGCAAAGTCTTGTGTTTAGACGGCGGAGGGATTAGGGGTTTGATTCTCATTCAAATGCTTTGGGTTTTGGAGCAAATGATGAATAAAAAGATCGGCGACTGCTTTGATTGGATGTCCGGCACCAGCACCGGAGGCATCCTTTCACTTCTCTTAGCTATGGGTCACTCAGGTATGCAAACAATTATTAATATGTTTGCAATAATTGTTTCAATGATTTGATTCACAGCTCAAGAGTGCCGTCAATTGTACTTCAGATTGAAAGAGAAGATCTTTGTTGGCTTCCGTCCCTACGATTCGGAACCGTTGGACAGGTTTTTGCAGAAATCCTTGGGTGAAGACTGTCGTATGTCTGACATTAAAAAACCAAAGTCTGTATAAAATATGTTGATTTCGACTTCAAACTAACTAACGGTGCGATTCACTTAGGGTTATGGTTACGGCCACTGTTTGCGACAGATTTCCACCCGATCTTCAACTGTTCCGAAACTATGACTCACCCAATGAAGTGCTGGGTTTTATCAATAGAGTCGAACCCATCCCTGATATGCCTAAACCTCAGGACCAACTCATTTGGAGAGCCGCTCGTTCTTCTGGGGCTGCGCCCACTTATTTCCGTCCGTGCGGTTCATTTCTCGACGGTATTGATGAGCAAACTGTCCACAAATGCATTGACATTTCATAACCTATTTATCTCTCAAAAGGGGGTTTAATCTCAAACAACCCAACGATAGACACCTTAACAGAAATCCATTCATTGAATAAAGCGTTTAAAAAAATGGTTAATATTTTCAGTCGTTTTATATTTTACTTAAATTTCGTTCAATTATTACAGAAAAGAGATTCAGAGGAACACTGTTTGGATGTCGTCGTCTCATTGGGAACGGGAGCCGTGCCTATACGTAATGTGCCAATCATTGACATCTGTAGACCCGACTCTTTTATGGGTAAGAAATTTGATTAAACACTTGCATTAACTCTAATTAAAATAATACCCCTTTTGGACAGGTGTGGCAAAGATTGCATTCTCAACGTCTTCATTGTTTCAGTTACTGATAGAACAGGTATTAAACTATTGAAATGTTTTTTAATACAAATATTCATTAAAATCTTTTGTCAATTATCTGATGGAAAGGCGGCTCAAGCCGATGGACAGGTGGTTGAGAGAGCAAAGGCCTGGTGTTCTCAAATAGATGTTCCATTCTTTCGTCTGAATCCACCGCTCTCTGAGGACATACAGTTGAATGAGACGGATAACACCAAATTAGTAAACATGTTATGGGAAACAACTGCTTATATGTACTCAAGAAGTGATGAAATCATTGAATTAATTACTCTATTGTGTGACTGAAAGTGAGATAATTGTGATCTGAGGTCTTGTTTTGCACTTTTGTTGTCCAAACACTTCATTCAATAGTTTTTTCATATTTTTAGTCAAATTGAAAAAAATGTTATAAAGACTTGAATTCAACTCAAAATTCGCTCAAAAATTGGTTAAAAGAGTAAAAACTTAATTATTTTAAGCCATAGTCTAATCGAGGGCTCAATCAGTCATCAATTATTTACCAGTTATTTAAACAATGATTTTATTTATGATTTAGACATCGTTTCAAAAATTTTGAGAGAAAACTAAATTTATATTTTGTTTTTAGTTTTAATTCATTTAAATATTGATTTCTCTTTAATTCAAACTTTTCTACGATTTTATATATTTTTGGATATATTTAACCAAATGTTACGTAAATTTCATAAATATATATCATTTAAAGCATTTCTTAAATTATTTTACATCAAAGGTTTGATTTAGTTATCAATTAAGGGGCGGCTGACCAACAAATACCCCTTATATTCGTAAATAACTTATTTAAGCTTAAAATCAAAACATTTCCGAAAGGAAGTGAAGTCTTAACCAAAAGAAGTGATGTCTTAACCAAAAGAAGTGATGTCTTAACCAAAAGAAGTGATGTCTTAACCAAAAGGAGTGATGTCTTAACCAATCCTTAAATTTCCAGAACTTGTCTTCTCTTTCAATTCATTCCATATCTAAGAGAGGTATTAAACACCCCTTCCTATTGTCAGCCCTGTTGTTATGATAAATGTCTCTCTAGTCATAAGATGAGACATTTATTATCACTTTTATTGGATTTGAATCAAAAATCTATTCAATAATTGAATTGTTTTTAATATTATTTCGATAAAAATGTTTTGAATTTAAGTAAAGAATTGCAAAAAATATTGTCATTTGTGTTGAAATTGATTTCAATTTTTGTTAAATTATTAAAGTTTTATCAATAATTGTGTTTTTATTACTAAATAGTGTTAATTGAAAACCTGGCTAACCTTGTATATGACCTTGAGTGACTAACCTATCCTAACCTTGTTCAATTTGTTCATTTGTCCAGTCCTTCTAAAACTATAAAACTTTTGATTGAATGTGAAATCAATGTAAACATAGATGTCATCAGCGATTCAATGCATTAATAGTTGTCAACAAAAACACAATTTTTTTATTGATTTGAAAACAAATTTATTTATCATTTAATTAAGTCTTCAATCAATTGAGTGAACAAATGGGCAGAAGATCTATAAATACCACTAAAAGTGGTAAATACATGAATCCTACGGATCAGCACAGGAAAGAGGCCCGAAAGCGAGAGCTCAGAAAGGTTTGGGTCTTCGGCACCACTTCTTCCGCTTCTTCACTAACTTTTTGTGTCTTAAATGCAGAACAAAAAGCAGAGACTATTGGTTCGGACGGCTGTTCTCAAGGGTAAGGATCCGTTTCAGATCATTGCAGATATGGAGCGCTTGGATCAGATGGAGTACAACGTCTCCACTCCTCCACCCCTTAACGAGAAAGTACTTAAAGACAAACGAAGAAAAATGAAGGAAACGTGGGATCGATTGTGTCGTCTCTATGTATGCCTACAACCCTTCCCTCCCTTTCCCTCCCTTACTAACCATTGATTATCTTTCAGTACAAAGAAGACAATCAAAGATACCAAGAGTTGAAGCGAATGGAAACGGAATACGACTTAAAGAGGAATCAAATCATAAAGTTTTATGAATCCGTGAAATCAGCTCAAGAGGTGACCATCGATGACATACCTCTCCCTTCGGCGCCAATGGATCCAAATGTCATCAACAGTGGTGTGAATGCATCGACGGTTTCAAGTGATTCATCCATTCCTTTGTCAATCCTTAAGCGACCGAATCTGACCGCAACTCAAATGCGGCACAAAATCCCTCCCGGAGTACCTCCCGGTCCGCCACCTGTGTTGAGTGATGTTGAGGAGGACATGGATGACGACAACAGCGATGAAGAGAAAGAGAAGAATAAAAAGATTAGATTTAGTGATGAAAACCCGGAAAAGGATTCAGACGTTAATGAGTTCCTCAAAGAAATAGAATTAATTGAAAAAACAGTTATCAATGAAAATGTCTCTCAAAATATACAAACCATTCAATCCTTGCCTACAATTACATCCCATTCCACACAATCTCATAATGCAGTTCCTCCTCCGCCCTCTTTGAGACCAAATGTGCCAACAGGTCCACCGCCACCACAAATGATGTTGTTTAGACCCGTTCCGCCACAACAGGGAATGCGTTCGGGAAATCCCGGTTTAATGGTCGGTCGCTCACCGATGCCTAACGCCATGTCAGGCCCACCGAACCCAATGAGGCCGGGTATGCCTCCACGGATGTTAGGTCCGCGACCAATGATGCCAATGAGACCAATGGGTCCGCAATCGACGCCATTTGGAATGAATCCTAATTTACCGAAACGTGACGACAAGAAAACACATATAGTATCCGATAGAGCGACGATTGAAGCCAAACCTCAGTTAAGGAATCTGAGCGCCGACGCCACCCGATTCACACCCGTGGCCTTAAGGGTGAAACGGGACGACAAAACCATTAAGAAATCAATTCATAAATCGGGTATTGATTTGAAGTTTATATAAAAGAAATGAAGTTTTAATTGATTTTTGTTTTCAAGGATTTGATACCGAATTCAAGAGATATAGGACAGAGAGCTCTGGCCTTAACGCCCCGACGAAGGACGACGCTTACGACCAGTTTATGCGGGAAATGGAAAATCTTATATAAATTACAATCAAATCATTAAATTATTTACAAAATTATCATTAATTGTAAAGTTTTTAGTCAATCGATGGAAAGGTATGTCAAGAGATGTCGCCCCCAATGCCTGCCTGTGTTTATGGCAACTCGTGTTCGGCTTTTGCTATACATTTCAATACAGTCTATAATAAAAGCCATTTTGTGTCCCAAAGAAGGCTTTGATTTGTAATTCAATTGTAATTTAATTTAATTTTGTTTTTAATTATTGTTTTAAACTTTAAATCGTTTTTCAAGTCTCACAACAAATGTAAACATATTTTGAGACAATCATTGCTTTAATAAACAGTTGTTTGCAATGAATATCACATAAAAAGACATGACTTTTGGTGTTTTGCATGGATTTGTCAATTCATCACTCATTTAGACATTAATTGTAATTAAATTTCATTCAAATGTTTAGTTAAATAACTATTTATTAAATTGTGTTTACATTTCATAAGTTTTACTCATTTTATCACAAATTGATTGACATTTAAGACAACTATGGGTTCAGTGATTGACGACAACTCCTATTCAATCAATAATCAGGTGTTGTTTTGGATCTAATTATTGTCTTTTCTCTGTTGAAGACATTTGTCAATCAATTAAATGTCTTTTACCTTCAGATAACAAGTGGTTCCCGATCTTCGATACTCTTATCTCACGTGGAGTTCACTCGCAATGAAGACGAAGACGACTCGATGTCCTCTAAGTGTCTTCAAAACAAATACAATGTCTTAACAAATGATAATAACTTTACGTATAATATAAATATAACTAATAATGAATTAGTGGTCAAAATGAATGGTCAGAACAATAAGATTACGTCTAATCTAATGAATGGCAACAATAATGACAGTAACGACGGAATACCGGTTCCCAAACACGTGGTCTTCACCCGCGAGAGAGTGGTCTTAGAGTGGAAAGAGGTTTGTATTGAATATATGTTTAATGAAATAAATACTCATTTTGTTTGACCAAAAGCCCCATAAGATCGGCGCCGGGCTATCAAATATGGGAAACACATGTTTTCTTAATAGTGTCCTCCAGTGTCTGACATACTGTCCCCCTTTAGTCAACTATTTATTACATACCGATCATCACAATCAAAGCAAATGTAATCCAAACTTCTGTATGACGTGTGAACTGACACGACATATACGACTGGCCCGCAGTCACTGCGGGGATGTCGTCAAACCACTCAATATCTGTCGACGCCTTAAATCGATTGCTAAACACTTCCAGTTTGGACGACAAGAAGACGCACACGAGTTCCTCCGGTATGTCGTCGACAATATGTGGAAGTCTTGTCTTCACAACTATGACGTCCATTACCTCAAGACTATGGATCCGTTGAGTAAAGAGACGACAGCTGTTAACCAGATATTTGGCGGATATCACAGAAGTCAAGTCATATGTCTTCAGTGCAAAGCAAAGAGCAATACTTACGACTACTTCATGGACTTCATGCTAGACATCAAAGTCAGTCCAAGAGTTCAATCATTTTGACGTCAATTAAACCATAATTTAATGATTACTAACAGAACACCAATAGTTTGGAGAAAGCGTTGGAGAAGTTTGTGGCCCCAGAGCTGCTACAACAGGACGACGCCTATAAGTGCACCCGATGTAAACGCAAGGTCTTGGCCAAGAAGCAATTCACTGTCTATACGGCGCCAAATGTGGCCACTTTTCAGTTTAAACGGTTTGATTACAACCGTATATTTGGCGGCAAAATCACAAAAGCGGTCACTTATCCCGAAAGACTGAACTTAAGACCATATATGTCCGACAATAAGGTTTGTTTGAATTTATGCAATGATTGTTTATATCCTAATACCTGTGCCTTTCATTCATAGGGACCGCCGATTAATTATAGACTTAACTCTGTTTTGGTTCATTTGGGGCCGACATGTAATTCTGGCCATTACTTCTGTTACGTAAGAAATTCAAACAACTGTTGGTATTTAATGGACGACTCGCGGGTCATAACCGCTAATTTGAATCAAGTGCTGAGCCAACAGGCCTACATCCTCTTCTATGTGCGCGTCGACACTGACTTCCATAAACCCAAACCCGTGAAGGTATGCCATTCCTGTCGTTGTTTAACGTATTTCTGATTGAGTTTTGGAAATGTTTTGTTCAGACCTTTATATCCCAAACGACTTCAAACGGCATTAAGTTATCAAATATATCGAGTCCTGAACTGCCATTCCGTAACCAAAGACTCAATAATTTCAGTCCACATAACGTTAACTTCAATTCAACCCAAAATCACCCGAAACTCATACCACAGAACAATGGGCTGAAGACAACCCAATCCTCATTATCGGATGGCATTAAGATTGAGATCAATGTTAAGAGAAAAACTACTTCTGATTCTATGGTTGGGAATAATCATAAAAAAGGTTTAGTGCCTTATCCGAGCGATTCATCCGATGAGGACAGCCCTAACCAAACGGTTCAAATGAATGGCAGTGTTAACTCGCACTGTGATAGTGATTGTGCGAACACTAATAATATGAATAATAACACAAACAATGAGAACATAAATCATAAAACCCTTTCCTATACTGAAAGTAAATCTAAAGACTTGGAAACCGTTTCACCGAAAGTCGAAAAATCAGATAATATTTGTGCGAAAGTGAAGTCAAATTCAAATTCAAATCAAAACATACAAAACATTCCAAACATTAACTCAAAGCTCAAAATAAATTCAATTAATTCCCAAAACACCTCCGAATCGGGAAATTGTGTGCCTTTGGCTCCGATAACATTAAAAGTAAAGGCGACCACCAGTTCCTGGCACGTCGTCGACACTGTTCACAGGTCACCGTCTATTGCGTCCAATTCAAGCACAAATAGCGTTAATTCGACAACAAATGAATGGACAGTCGCTGAATGTCTGTCCGATTGTAATGCAAACAAACACTCAAAACATAAACACAGAAACAAAACCAATAGATTACTAAACATTTCTAACGGAAGCGGAAATGTCTCTCAGATATTGAGTACAAATCACAAAATACCTCAAACGAGTGGACAAAACTCTGAAACCTCTTCCGAGCCTAAAAATGATGTCACAAACCATACCTCGAGTGCATCTGAAGCTCAAAATCATTCAAATAATAAATTTGATATAAGAGTCAGTCCTCTGAAGAAAATTGAAACCAAATGTGAGAAGAGCTCTGTTGTTCTCAACTCTAATAACGACGGATTGGATAAATCTAAAGACAAGTCTATGGATACCAACCCTTGGACTCAAAATAAAGACCATTTTGATCGACGGAGTGTTAGCTCTCATCGGAGTTCAAACGATAGCACAAGAGATACAAAAATCAGGAATAAATCTGATGAGAGAAGTCAGTCTCGAAGTGTTAACAGTGACGACGATAAGAGCACAGGTAGTAGTCATAGACATGAGAAACGAAAGCACAAAAGGAAACACAAATCGGAATCAATTGAATCGAAAAGTGATTCAGAAATGAGTGAAAAGAAAATTAAAATAAAACACAAAAAGAAGAAGAAATTGAAGAAAAAGAAACACAAGAAGAGAGAGTCCTCTGGAAGTGATTCCGAACAATCAGATGACACTCGGCTGCTATGGGTTGAGAGGACTAAAGAGACGGTGGAAAAGGAAAGGGATTGCACTAATGGTAAATCAGGTAATGATTGAGAGATTGATTGCTTTAATGGTTTTATTAATTGATTTGATTTCAGAAACAATTGTCAAACAATGGAACCAAAATCTAAAGGATTTGTCAATTGTTAACAAAAAAAGAAGTTTTGATGAAATCGTTAAAAATGAAGAAACAATTGAAATATCATTAAAACAAAAGTCTCTTTCGGTGCCCAACAATGAAGTGGTCAACGGACTCATGAAGGCTACTGTCAGAGGATATGGAGACAAAGGTTTGCACTTTATTTCAGTTATTATAACATTATTTTATAACTTTGTATTGACTTTACAGTGAATACCTGGTCGGGCGAACCGTCCAATTTGAACACTGCTGTTGAGGACGAAAAAGTGTTTACTAATGGATCAGTTGATGATTACGACGAAGAGTATGATAGAGGAAAGGTATGTAATGGTTATTAGTAGTTGTGATAAAAGTCTCATTTTCTCAAATATTGTGAATTTTTAGACGAAAAAAGTGAAAACTGATAAAAAGGACAGACATTTGAATACAACTTACAATCCGTTCCAAAAAATATATTCAGAAAAACATCGATTCAATGGATCTTTAAATCACAGAAACGATCGTTACTTCGATAGCAATCATAAGCCCTGGAAATCATACCATAAATACGATAAATGAGTTTTTATTCTGTTAGAGCCCTGGGGGTCGAGCGTCGGCTCAATGTATAAGAGCTCACACTCGGAGCCAAAGATTGATAGCACAAGTATTCTGTCCCCAAATGATTCACTGATTGCTCCCCTTTTGAAGGCTTAAAACAATTATTCATTAATTTCTTTAGTTTTTTGGTAAAAACGCAAAAATAAATCATTTTTTGTCATATTTTTTGAATGAATTGATAATCAATTGAAAAATATTTATAAGAAAACAGATATTATTTGTGAAGTAATTATAAATTAATAGTTTTTTTTGTAAATATTTTTTTGTCAAAACATGAATATAATAATCAATTCAATGATATCCTGAGTAATAATAATAATAATAATAATAATGGACTCAAAAAGTATTGTTTTAATTGATTTTTAAATTATTTGTAAATATTTAACGCTTTTTACTGTTGAAGACAATATTCACAACAAATAAATGAATATTTAATGAATTAATTGTTTCTTTGTTTTCAAAGAGTTGTCATTAAAGACAAGTGTTTTTGTGATTGAAAGGCGAAAAACAGAACTTTTCTGTCGTTTGGCAACACTTTTGACCAAAAAATCGATTTTTATATACAAATCATTGAAATATTCTTTTGACTCAATGTTTTGGTTCTGTTTTTGGATTCACTCCAAGTGTTTGTTGTTTTCATACATCCATTCAATACAATACAGTGTTTGTCTGTTTTGATCGTAAAAATGTCAGAATTTTATGATTAGTTTTGGCTGAAAGTTAAAAGTCTGTAAAATATGTCTTTAGATGACGAAAATAGGATTAAAAGTCAGTTAAGGAGAAGAAGTTTTGCGATCAGAAAGAGTTCACTGAAGGCTGAGATCAAGAATATTATAGAAAAGCAGACACAGGATATTCAAGAGGCCGGCGCTCACCTTATTTGGCACCGACAGAGCGGACAGACTCTTAAATATGATGTACTTTTGATTATCACTCCAAAAGGCTATCATATAATCGACGCTTTGTTACAAATACTTAACCAAAAACTACCCGACCTTACGATTGAAGTGAAACCTCACTCTCATTACAAGGAACAGGCGTTTTATATAACAGCAAACGATGAATATCTGTTAGAAGTTAGCAAACAATTTGGACACCAATTGAATGAGACGTCAAACTGTTTGACAAGTCTTCAGAAACAGACACTTATTTTACATTTTCTTCATTCAATGAGATTCAGTAAAAGTGATTCAAATTCACAGATAATTGAAAATGAATTGAAAAGTTTGAAAATCAGAGAAAATGATGTCATTATTGCAAAACTTATTTCATTGAATCTCATCAAACAATTGCTTCCCCTTCACAATGAAAGTGAATTGTCTGAACTCCGCACCCGATGGGTGTCTGCCTTCTTCTCCTTTCAACCCTTGGATAAGATTTGCCAATACTTTGGACACAAAATTGCAATTTATTTTGCATTCTTAGGGTTCTATACCTTTGCGCTTATATTTCCGTCAATCTTAGGCATAATTATCACATTGTATGGCAAAACCGATGGTTTCTTCGATGAAGTACTGAACCTATCGTTTACTGTTCTTAACATCATTTGGTCCACTATTTTCCTCCAGAAGTGGAAACACAGAAATGAAAGACTAGTGAAGGACTGGAATGAAAATCATTTGAAAACAGACGACCATTTGGTTAGACCTCTCTTCAGACGGAATAATATCATCGAATCGTTTGGAAACATTGAAATCGAGAGAAAAGTATTCAAATATTTGGTGACATATCCTGTCATTGGGTTTAGTCTTATAACCATTTTTGTAGTTATGATAACAGTCTTCAGATTTCAGGTATTTTATCATTTAATAAGTTTATGTCATTTCAAACGTTTTTATGTTTATCTGCCGATCCATTGAAGACCTGGTGGGATGAGTTTATCATAAAGGAGTCGGGTTATCCTATTTGGAGCAGTTATATCCCAAAAATCATTTTAGCACTTCTTATCTCTATATTTGATGGCATTTACTATAAGATAGCGGTTTGGCTCAACAATAAAGGTAAGGGTTTTTGCAATTCAAAACCTTTTTCACTATATTTTCATAATATTCTGTTCAGAGAACTATAGGTTTGAAACGATTCACGAAAATAATCTCATTTTGAAATTAATTTTTGTAAGAATTGAGAGGAATTTTGACAATAGTTTAACCCCTTTTGCAATCCAACCCTTAGTTCCAATTCATGAACCAATTTTTGCCCCTATTTTACATCGCATTCATTATCGGAGATATGGATAAACTTCACGAACAATTGGTTGCGCTTTTGATCACTCGTCAGGTCATCGGAAACATCAAAGAAGCGATTTTGCCGTTTCTTATAGAGTCCTATAAACTCTCAAAATCTTTACATAAAATACAAGACAACGAAATATCTTCAGCGGAATTGGAGGCAAATATGTTGACATATGAGAGCACTTTTGACGACTACTTGGAACTAATCATACAATTTGGTTATATTATGATCTTTTCGTCTACCTTTCCTCTCGCGGCTGTCTGTGCTCTTATTAATAATGTAATTGAGATAAGAAGTGATGCCTTCAAGTTGTCTGTCATATATCAGAGACCATTTGGTGGACATCAGGTGCTAGACATCGGGCAGTGGGAGGAAGTGCTGAATGCAATTGTCTATATCTCTATTATAGTCAACTGCGCTCTCATCGCAAAAACTAAACAGATATCCAAAATCATTGGCATTGAAGATGACGTACAACTGGTTGTCATAAGTGTTGTAATTGAGGTCTGAATTCATTTGCAATTTAAATGATTTGATAATTAATTCATTGAATTGTTTATGTCTTAGCACTTATTGCTTGCACTCAAGTGGTTGAGTCCTTTCATCTTCTGAGCCATCATTTCATTTGATCTCTAATTTGTCTTTCAGTTTAGATATGAAATATATTTTTTGAATTCATTTTCAATTTTTTGCTCAAATTTTTTAATTTAAAGATAAAGTAATAAACGTTTTGTTAAAATGTGGTTAAAATTGGTTTATATTTTATGTTTTGTTTAATGTTTTCAATGTTTTAATGACAAATATTTTTTTAATTAATTTTTTTTGATTTTGTTTTGAATTAAAAGTGAAATAAAATTGAAATATATATAAAACACAAACATTTCTGTGCAATCACTTCAAGAATATTCTGGCCTTCAGTGGAAGGAATCGTCAAAACGTTGTTTCTGTGAGTCTTTGAGCCAATCATACGATCATTACGTATGACTTGAATGTGTTTTTGTGTAAAGATTTTAATTGATATTAAAATTCAAATTAATTTTAATTTAATATAAATTTAATTCAAAGTTATATTCATTTAAAGTGTTTTTAATTATGGCTTAAAATTCATTTAATTATTATTTTAACTCATTTTGCGTTAAATTTCAATACAATTGACACTAATTTTGATGAAATCAACGATTAATTGACAAAAAAAACAATATTTTTCAAAATATAATCATTTGTTTTGCAATTGTTTGCGGAAATGGAGGTCGAGATGGACTCCGAGTGTGATTCCCCGCAGACCACAAGACATACCAATCGGTCCAACACTTCGGGTATGAATTGTTTTGGTGGCGAGTCATCACAACCGACGGCACATCCGATGCCATATTCAACGCAATCCCTGAGCCGTCGTTTGGCCCCCAATTCAATCGGCTTTCAGATGACACCAACGAAGTTGTTGTTAAATCAGACGCGAAGAAGTAGTTCCGGAATATTCATCACAAGTATGTTTGGCTCCCGATTCAGACACTTACAGAAACTCCATTCCGAGGCCTTCCTCGGCCTCAACTCAATCTGTTTGCCCGGACTTCCCATCGGCGCTGTGTTTCGGTCATCACTGCCGGCGACACCGGTGGCCACTCCTATACATAGAGAAGCGTTTCATCAGTTCACTGAACAGGCGATTCGGGACAGACTCTGCAGAACCCCTTCTCCGCGAAAAAATCGTGGATTCCTTTCATTGGCTTCACAACACACGGACCAGACGTCTGACCAACAAATGAGATCTGACTCGAGTTGCAGTCAATCCGGTGCTCAAGACTCCGGTATGTCTGATGTCCAGCCGATGGACATAACGACGCCGATAATCGATGAGCCGGTGATTGAAGACACCAAAGAGGAGGAGAGTATGAATGGCTCGGGTTTTGGTGAACACTATTTCGGACACAACGACCGTTTGGAGAGATTTCCGTCGGATCTGAGCGACAGACGACTGTTTGTCGGAAACATTAGTTATAGAGTTTGTGATCTAAACACACATTATGTCTGAGTTTGAGCTAAAAATCTCTATTAATTGTAAATACGTTTCAATCGATCCTTAATTTTAAACAAATGAAAAGTTTCTGTCATTTCTCTCATTAATCTAATCTCTAGTCAAATGTTGAAACCATTTGTTGACTAAAAATGTTTTCATTAAACGATTATTTCTGAAATGAATGACAAATACAAAGCAATTATTTCTCTATTCGTCTATTCATAGGTCACTGAAACTGAATTGAAGGCCTTTTTCAGACAATTTGGTAAAGTTTTCAATTGTTGTATAGTTAAGGATCACATAAGCCGACGACCAAAGGGGCACGTAATCTAAATGTAACGCTTTTTAACCCTTAATTTACACTTCAATTCATTGCAAACATTAGATACGGTTTCATAACTTTTAAGTCAATCAGAGATTCACTCAATGTTTTGAACGCCGATCCAAATGAACTCATTTTAGACAATAGGTATTCAATGAATCAATATTTCAATTCACTTATTGTCTAACTATTACTTAATTGTCCGCAAAAGACAACTCCGAGTCTTCAGATCTGAACCTAAAGTATGTAAACAAATGAAAAGAGAAGTACAAGAACTGAGTGAACAAAGAGTACTTCAAACCCAATACAGAAGTGAAGAATCCATTGAATTAACAAATTTTGTTAAATTAATTGAGTGCCAAAAAGCACCAGAATTTGATGATTTAGACGATGACGTCATTCTTCATATATTCTCACATTTAGATAGTTTGCGTGAACTGACTCTCTTAGAAACCGGTAGTGCTTTCCAACCATTCATTCATTTTTTAACATTTGACTGATTTTTAATGAATTCATTGAAATGAAAACCCATTTGAATCCCATTCCCAGTTTGTAAACGATGGAAGAGTTTGATGATTCAGTTCTGGTCGACTCGAAGTCATATATCATTTGCAAATACATTCTTCGACTTTGAATGTCCGGGTATTTCAACATTTATTGTCTAAAATGTCTGCAAATCGTAATTCCGTTATTCATTAGCACTGAAAACATCGACGCTTTTCTCAATTGTGAAGAAGTGTCCAAATCTGCGTTCAATAGACTTAAGACATGTCACGACTTTTCTCGACTCAAAAGCGTTGGAAATAATTTGTAATTATTTTAACTATTATTTTATTTTTCAGACATTATATAAGAAATTCAATGCTTTTCTCAACAAATGAATTAATATTTTGTTTAATTGAAAACCAATTGAATATTAATAGCGGTTTCGACACCTCTTTTGGAAAAATTGATTTTTGATTCCGGAGTGACAACGGATTACGCGCTAAGAGTTTTGGGAGAGAAATGTCAAAACATTAAAGTATTTGTTAATTAAATATTGATTTTTTTTTATACAAATGACTGAAAACGACATAAATTTCAGTTCCTTTACTTAAATGACTGTTCATTCAATGAAAGGGGGTTTTGGTGGTTATTGAAAAATACCCCTAATTTACAAGTTTTGGAAATAAGAAGTAATCATAAAATCAATGGAAACTGTTTTAGACTTCTAACAGAAAAGTTGCAGATTTTAGACATAACCAACTGTCCAAAGGTTTGGTCGAAAATAACTTCTAAACTCTTGTAAAAGCCCTAAATATTGCTATGTTTTGCAGATTAGAGAAAAGGGTTTCAAAGAATTGATTGCCGGAAACAGAAGTGAATTAAACTCTTTGTGTATTTCATCGATCAGTCATTCAATCATTGAATCGATTTCTTATAATTTGAAAAATTTGAAAATTCTTCGCATTTCTCACTTCATTAGACTCAACGACAACACAAACGGTTTGTTTTCAATCACTGAAACAATTTTAATGTTTTACTATTTCATCGAAACATTAATTTCAGAAACAATAACCGGATTTTCATTCTTAAAGTTATTAACAAATTTAGAAATACTGGAAAATTCGGCCAAATTTGAGGACATTTGTAACGAAACCGTTGTTTCCGTTATCACTAACTGTTTGAAACTCAAAGAACTACTTCTTGTGCTTAACTTCTCCGTCAATGATCTCTCAATGACTCAAATTCCTCAATACTTACCTCATTTGCAACGACTAAGAGCTACCGATTCAAAGGTATAACCAATTGATGTGATATTTGATTAAAGCATTTGAATTGAATTGAAAACAGATTTCAGACGAATCGCTGATAAAGTTTTCTTCAATGAAATCATTGATGTTTTTAGACATCACTGGGTCTTATAATGTCAGTGATATTGGCGTCCAATCACTGGCATTGAACTCCAAATCCCTTTTATTACTACAACTGAATGCTTGTGACAACATATCCAGTGATTGCCTTAAACTTATTGTCCAAACGGTTAGTTCGGACACAATATATCCCGAACTCATAATTGTTTTCAATTATTATCGGATAAACACTAAAAACACTTCATTTGAAGAAATCGATGATCTCTTCAATGAAGAAGATTTTGAATACGAAAGCTATTAAAACATCAATTGTTTTGAACATTGAAAACAAAATTATGAATAAAAGACTTGTTTTTAAAGAAAAGGTTTGTTTTATTGAGAAATCGTTTTCAATTGAAATCCATTTTAAAAACAATTTTTCAAAAATAAATATAAATTCTTAACAATTATTATATATTTTTCTGATCACTGGGCGCCGGCCAGGGATACGCAGACATCTGTCCATTTGGACCATGGCTTTGGTCTCTTTGAATAACATTTGGAGCACTGGTAGTCGTAGGAATGAATTGTTCAATAGTTCCCGGGTATGTCGGCATTGGTTGGTACGGGAGTTGTGTTGTGATTGAAGGGAAAGACATTTTGTGACATTCCTCCATATCTATGAACGTAGAGTTCGGGATTGAAGTCATTATGAATTGGCCAAAAGGTTGGGTCACTTCTGGAACTGTAGTTCCAGTTGTTTGAGGAGTTTGTGTATCGGATGTCGTTTGAAATGTTTGAGGGGTAGGTATTTCGGACGAGGTTTGGGGTATTTGAACAGTTTGTGTGTTCAGTTGGGTTTGTATGGGTTGAGAGATTTGTTGCGTTTGGGGGTTGGGATCAATAACTTCTGGATTATTGTCGACCGACGGCTGTCTTTGGACTTCAATTTTAGTTTTTCTCAAATTCTCGACATTTGTGTCAATGTTTTCATTTGTATTGATTTGCGGAGGAATGAGATCGTCGTGTAAATTGGGTAGAAATATACCGATCCGGTCCCAAGTGATAGCCGCAAGGGTTGTGTTGAAACACCCGGCCGTATCCATCACTAATAGAATATTCTTGAGGGACTCCGGAATCGCTTCTTTCTATTAACAAAATAAAAATTGAATTACTGCTGAAGAGCCGAACTCTTGAGGACAACTGACCACAAGATCTGTTTGCATATCAGCCTTAATATACTTATCCATAAAGTCTAAAATCGTGAGCCAAAGGGCAGTGAATGTCGAAAGTGTTAACAAAGGCGTCAAATGTTGTAAAAACACTTTACAGAGAAGGTTCGTCGTCCGCATACGGGTCTCATCCATACCTATCGGGTCACACATATTGATCGGTTCCAAGAGTTTGGACAGTAATGGGAATAATACCTAACAATTGGTTCAAAATAATTAATCTTTTGTTTAATTTTCATTGAATTCAATACTTTATTAAAACAGTTCTCCCACTGAGTGGCCGACAATACTCTCAAGTCGTGTAATAGTAGTGCCCTTTGAAGGAATGTCAGAGCACAGGTACGCACCGGTCGTCTGGAGTCACAACAGAATAAAGCGATTCCTATTAAGGCATAAAAAATTTAACTCTTAATGAAATAATGATTTAATGTTTAGACCAAACCCTGGAGTAATGGACACCAAAGAGCTGTCCACAAGAACTCCGAAGAATTATTATCAACAGTGAGGGCAGCGTTCAGATGGAAGTAATGCATTAAATCAAGTAGTCTTAGAGCACAGGTCTCTGTGACTGAAGAAAACTTTGGTTGACTATTGGAAGCACTGGAAGGCATCTCTTCGTCGTCTTCTGATTCACTTGAAGACAAGATAGCGTTTGCTATTCGAGAAAGTCTTGATTTATTAGAGGAATCGGTGTTTCGAGACTTGAAACGTGATTTGCGTCCATCGCCGCCGTATTTGTGGGAAACAGTTCGCCGCAGTTGACCCGACTTTCCGGGACTGATCTGTATTTTAATAGACGCCTCTACAAACTTCTGAAGAGCAGTGACGGCTAACTGAGCGACAGAACAGACATTGGAATCGTTGGAAATATTTTTGACACTATTTGGCAGAACTTCGCGAATAATTAAAGTCAAAACTTCTGTACTCTTTTCAAACGCTTCCAAATCTAAGATCCGATAAATTGGTGTCGAATTGAAAGCATTTGTTGTATTATTGTCCGCAAAAAATCTAAAAGAGTTTTGAAACGTGTTATTCATATTCGGGTCCGAAGTTCTCGAGACATCCAATTCTGAATCGGAAGTATAGCCACGGGTTGTTGTGTTTGAACTCTGATTATCACAAGTGGTCTCTTCGTTATCGCTCTGAATGTTAACATTTCTTTCATTTTCATTACTCGTCTTTGAGGGACGACTTTGATATCCAATGCCAACAGAAAGGAGGAAATTGAAGATCAAAGCCCAGTCCTGACAGCGGGTTATATAACAATTACATTGCGATACAAATGAGTGCAAAGCAATGGCAGTCGACTTCCGTTGAATCATATTTGGTTCAAATGATAACAACAAATGACATAACAATAGAAATATTTGTTCACTCAATGAGTCGGGTCTTGGAGTGAACCTAATGGCCAGTCGGAAGATTGTGGAGACGACTCGTTCGGACAGGTATTCACTCTTTGGACACAAGACTATTAAACGCAACAAATATTTGTATATTTGTAACCAAAAAATAGTCACTCTATCACTGGATAAGAGAAGAAAAGCATTACTAAAGAGAGAAACGATTGAAATATTGATTGAAATACCGATTCATTAAAATTATTTTCAAAACGATCTCTAATTTAAAGACTTCTATGTCTTCATCAAACTCTTCACTCAATTGAGTGCTAATCAAAGCATTGATTAGCGCTAACAGAGAGTCGATGTGAAGAAACTTTGACTCCTCTATAATCAGGAGTAATGGTTGACAATAATTATTGACAACAGGACGGGTGGCTATACTCGATGGTGCACTTGCGTCGGCTTCGGTGGCAACTGATTCAGCATTAGTTTGATCTGAAATATCCGACAAATCGTTTGTTTCACTTTGGGATTGGTTTCCAGCAAAGTATGAATAAAAGCTGGACAGGAATGTGGACGAGGAGTCGGTTTCGGGCTTTTGTTTTTGATTGTCTTTGCGTCTGAACTTAATTATCTTCGACTCGAGAGCAAAGTCTTCGACTTCGAAGGTATCGTTCAATAGTTTATTGTTATACCAATTGAGGATCAGTTCTATTATGTTATTCCAAGAATCTCTCATTTCATTGGCGTATTCGCGAGTTATTCCGAACAGAGTCTGTGCCGCCAATTGACTCTTTGCGGTCATTACCGTCGATGAGATCACAGATGAGCTTAAAATGAATTTCGATAGACTGACCACAAGATTATCGAGATGTCCATAAGTGGCGCATAAAAGCGCACAACTATTGAAACCGTTGTTTAGCAGCCGTCGGGTCAGACCTGACTGTTGTTCGGGATTTATTTTGTCAAAAATAAAGGTCATTGAGGCCACTGTTGGGCCCCAAAGAACAGCAAATATCGGTCCATTAAGGAGTGATAGCTTAAGACATAAGTCTTTTCCATCATTTTCTTCAACAGAACTGCCCATTAGTTTCGTGGACTCAGAGGCCATGTCTCTCATATACCAATAAACACCGTTCTCTGTCTGACTGTTTCTCAGAAGACATTTCCAAAGATATCTTTCCCGAACTAACCCCCGCTGTTCGGCCGGCATTATGATCTCATTTGTCTTAATGGCTAAATAGATCTCTTTAAGCATTTCTGGATCGAAGTCTTTGCCGCCATTTACTTGTCTTAAGTTGGATCTGAACTCTTCATAAGTCATTGGATTTGTCTGTCGTTTAACATTAGTGTTGTGTTGATCGACGTTAAGCATAATTATAGCGTAGGCCAGACTGAAGGCCGCGTCTTCGTTGACAAACGGACAGCCATTTGATTCCTAATAATTCAAACATAGATTAATCCTCTGCTTATTGAGGGAAAGGGTGTATCACTTACGTGCCAGTGATGTGCAAAGTGCTCTAAAATCATGGAAATAAGTGGTGCCTCTCCGGGCAGTCGAAAGGACTCTAAGAAGAGCCGAAGAGCTTCATCCAAACGGATGTCCTTAAACGCAAAACTGTCGACAAATGTCCTCAAAATATTCAAATTCTTTCGATTCGACAAATACTCTCCGATTTGTCTTTTGTCTAGTTTTGGGTTATCTCTAAGAAAAGACACGATATCTATGTCTGAATGAATGAGTTGGTTGTCCGCCATATACTGAACCCCTTTGGCTGGCTTTGTGTTGAACTGTTCGGTAGCCGTCGATAGCATTACTTTCCGATTCTTTTGTTCATTGATTTCAATCGTATTTTTTGCCATTTTCTCGAGTTTCGGGAATTTATACGAAACAAATGTCTTGTGTTTTACCACTCTTTCAGTTCTAATCACTTCCGGCTCTAAGATATCCTTCAAATCATTTTGAGTAATGGTTTCAAAGTTTTCATTGGATTCGGAGACAGATTCAGACAATTCAGTGAATACTTCCATCGGTTCACTCCTAATAGATCCGACGTCGATGTCCTGAGGTTGAGGTGAATCTAACGGTTCAGTCGTTTCTGTGATTGGCTTTTGTTCGACGGAATTATCTTTAGGCAAAACCTCTGGTGTTTGAACTGTTGTCTCGACTTCTTTTGGCTTTTCTTTGATTTCACTTTTTATCTTATTCTGAACGACATTAACCAACGAAGTGGCCGGACATACAACCAATACATCTTCGCGACACAACTCAGCCTTTTGTAAACTCTTGAGAATAGCCAACAGTGCGTCCAAAGACAACATTTGCATTGAACTGAACTGGAAATTGGGAACAGAGTTGATGGAGGTTTGGGGGGTATTCAGTGAAGTGGAGTAACAGTTCTTAGAGAAGAGTTGGAGTAAGTCTTCCAACAGATCGGACGCAAAGGGATCGCAGTCATAGTTGAAGTATATTTCGTGCGGCAAATGATTTAAATGTCTGAAAAAGGAGACCAAATACTCGGCCGCTATCTCACGGAACTCGAAGCCGGCGTTTCCGGTCGTCATTATGTCCATCAGCCGAATGAGAAGCGCTTCGAATTGGTATTTCAAATGCATTCTTAAATTGGTGAAAATGAGAAAGGCCAAACGAAGAGACGCCGCAAACGAGTTCAACGGCCGATCACTTTGTAAGAGCTGTTAATAATTGGATTGAAATTGCATTAAATGTTTGAATCAATAAATTGTTGTGTTTTTGACCCAAACCTGCATTAAATTCCAACACAAGTCTGTTTTCACAGTAGATATCAAACAGTGTTTACTACCGATGCCGTGAACTGAAGTCTCAAAACTCACAGTCAGTAAAGTGAGTCCAACGTTAATCATGGCTTCAGTGTTCTGGCCATCGGGTAAAGGGTTTATCAATGAAGTCAAGTAAGAGAGTAACTCATGAATGCAGGCCAACCCGTAATAGTGTTTCTGTTTTTCTACAAAACAAATGAATTTCAAACAAAAATCAAATGAGAAGTGAAATCAACGAAACCTTTGTCTGAATTGTCGTCTATTTTGTTGAATCTAATGCTCTGTTTGTTAATGAAATCTGTTTTTGAATTATTTGAATGTTTTGTCCTTTTATTCAAAGATGTGGTCATTTTTGGTCCCATTTTTAAATAACATAACTCATCGATGAATTCGTGATTGAACTCAGGTATGCGTCGGAACAACACCTGAACCATATCTACCAGTGATTGTTCAGCACTTTTCCTCAGGAGTTCACTAAGACGTGGCTCAAAAGCAATGCGGAAACAGCTCTGCATTATCTCACAGACAGCACCGTTAGATAGAGAAGGATATCGTCTCACAATCAGCTCTTTCAAGACATTTAGTATTCTCATGAGAACCACTTCATCACTGCTGGTGTCGGTGCCGATAAACCGGGCCTTCGTTACCGAATCGCTAATCATTTGAACCGCAGTTTCATTATTAATGAGACCGTAATTAATAAACTTAAGAATGGACTGTAAGGCCAGACCAGTGACAGGTCCGCTCACGTCCTTGTTTTTGATCACTTCACAGAAAGGCCTCAAGAAGTTGGGATCCGTTACCACTAACTTGTCTTTTCTTAACTTCGCTTTCAAACGAATCAAACTCTTGAGTAATGGATCGGCGATCAGGTCTTCCACGTCGTCCTCCTCTTCATATTCGGCCACAAGTGTTGATAGTCTTGATTGAGAGCTACTATTGGATCGACTCATAGAAGTAGTGGTTCTTTGAGTGCTTCGGAGGATAGCTGTGGACAACATCGAGGCCTCGCCTAACACTACAAGTCGTACCGAATCTATAAAATAAGTAATGAATTATGTCTTGCATTCAATCACACAATCATTGGATCCAAACCGTCATCCATGGCCTCCATGTCTTCACATTTCATCATTGGTTTACACTTTTGATGAGTTGGCGTTCAATTGCTGTCACATATTGTCAACAAAAACAATCAATTGATTGACAATTGATTAGACATTGAGTGAAGAAATCAAACAATTATTGATTTAATAATAATTTTCAATGAAATCAATGAATGCTTTAATCATTTGAATGACATTTCAATTGAGATTTAAATCAATTTTCACTTCAATTCAAATCAAATGAAAGTATTTGTGAAACAAATGTAAATAAAAGTGAAATATATTTCGCGCATGACTTCAGTCCACACAAATGTGTTTCAAACTAATCAAGGTTATGGTTATCTCATTCACTTCACTGATCCAGTTCAGTCTGGATTACACCTCATTGTACAGCACATCACAATGATTGCATCACCAATTGCCCCAATGTCACTTTATGTCCCCTTACGTCCCTTACCTTTAGTTTCTTAAGTATAGGTTTAATATTGAATTGTTTGATGAATACCTGGTTTAGAATACTTTGAACACAAATAAGTTGTTTATTCAACAGATTTTTGGTTTAATTTCCCAAAAGTTAATCAAATTATCGTAAAATTATTGAATTTAGTGTATTGAGTGAAAACACAACTGAAGTGAGAGAATACCCTTCCCCTGAAAATGGCTCAAAGGTTAAGTGGTTAAGTATCCCGGGTATTAAAACATCAATAAATTCAATTCAATTATTAAATGATTTTCACTAAAACTCATATCAATTGAAACCCAATTGAAGTCTAAACCAAACTTTAAATCAATTTTTTGTCACAAATATTGAAATGAAATAAATTTTAACCAAAAAGTAGTTTTGAAAACAATTTTTATTAACGAAAAGACTTTTATTGAGTTTTATTTGAGATTTAATTCAATTATTAATAAATATTTTATCAAAAAAAAGCAAAAATAGTTTTCAAAGTATTGTTTCCAATAAAATGTGTAAAACATTTGCCAACAAATTGATTATGAAATCCCAGACTTCGGACTCTTTTCGGTCAGATTTGTCCGCTTTTCTGCTGTCGTTGTCGACACTGTTTGCAGACTTTTGTCTACTTTTTGGCACTTTATTCAACCCATTATACGGGTGTCCGAAGAACTCTTCATAAAACTGCAACTCATCGTCAGTGATGTCCAAACTCTCATCATATCTGTCGTTATCGTCAAAGTATTCAACGCCTATCACATCGAGTGTGAAACTACTGGCCTCACGACTGGGATGGCCGTAAACACCGATACCTATTGGTCTGCGAAAGTCTTCGTCAATTTCAACCACATCTTCACCACAGGTTGTGCTCTGGAAGTCGTGTTCAGGCACTTCATACTTGGGTTTCAGTGTCCGACCGCTTGAATCCGATTGACTGACATAGAGGTCGGCATCGCCTGAATGTGTGGTCAAAACGAGTCTTATTTTGTAATTTCCGTTATAGGAATAGTAGCTATAATTCCCGGCTTCGACCCAACCGTCCACTGACTCACTGAAGAGCACTTGAGTTTGGCTTAAGTTAAGGCACAGGAAGAGGATTATTAAGACATCAAATGTCGGAGAAATGAAAATGATTTGCATTTTTGTTAAACTCATCACAAAATCAATTGAAATCTGGTTTTCACTCAAATGTGCGATAATTTTGATAATAATTATTAGATTTGAGTTTAAATTGAAATCATTTTACAACTAATTGAACACAAAATCAATGAATAGTTTAATAGTTTGAAAACATTTGTCACAAAAATTGAGAAATATTTTTGTTATGAAATAATAATAAACACAAAACACATGAAAACAAAACACAATTGAAGTGAAAATAAATTACGAAATAATAACTCGTTTTTTGTTTCAATAAAATGAAATGTGAATTACATTTGAAAAACAAAACCCTTTTTGACAAACATTTCGTCATTTTTGGGGATTTTGTTGTGATTTTCAAACATGTATTCAATGTTTGGCCGAAATGTCAATAAATCTAAAACTATTTTAAACCAATTTAAGGGGTATTTCAGTGAAACTCAGGTTAACTTCAATTGCTGTCAATATTTAAGACATTTTTATTGCAAACCAAATGAATGTGAAATCAATTTCAACACCACTTCTGACCGACTCTTAAATGTTAAGCCATTAAACCGACGGCCCGTCTGTCGGCACATATGGGGAAAGTTCTTCCCGAAGGCCGGGGACTCCAAGGGAGGGCTGAAGGCAAAAGAGGTCGCAGTGGCCGGTCGTCTCTTCAAAGAAATACCTGACCGACAGAAAGAAACCTTTCTTCAAGTGGTCGACAATTTCCCGAATCATAAGTACGTCAAAAGACAGGGCTATTCAGAGTTTATTACCGCTGCCCTCCCGTTCCTCAAAGATTTTGGTGTTCACAGAGATCTTGAGGTTTACAAGGCTTTAATGAATGTGTTTCCGAAGGGAAGGTATATCCCGACCAACGAATGGGCCGCCGGTTTCTTCCACTTCCCGCTCGAACAGTCGGCGGCCGTCAAGATATTGTGCAAAATGGAGGAAAACGGTGTGAATTGGGAACGGATTATGAGTTGTTGTCCATTGTTTTCATTGATGTCTTTGTTTGTTAGGAGTAATGCCCGACAAAGAGATGGAGAGTTTGATTATTTCCATATTTAGTAAATACTCGTCGCCGTGGCGTAAGTGTGCCAGGATGACTTACTGGATGACCAAGTTTATGAATGCAAGCCCTTTCCCATTACCCGATCCCTTGCCTTTGGATTCATTAGAGTTAGCACTTCTGGCCATTAAGAGGATGTGTATTGACGTTCAAACGAAGATTAGTGTCCTTTCGGTCAGTATTTTATGATTTATTAATATTTCTAAAAAATAATTACTTTTTCTAAAAGACGGCACAAATTGATGACTCAATTGACAAGACATGGATAGTCTCGGGTCAGAGTCCCGCACAACAGATCGTCATCTCTGAACTGCCGGCCAGTGAGAGCGTGTATGTCGAGGGACCGACGAGGGTATGGCTCAGGAATATGTCTATCGATTACTTCGCTCTCAGAGCCAATAATCCTAACCCTGTGTTCAACAAAGACGAGGATAACATAGATAACGACGAATTCAATGGTTTGTTGTCTTCACTTATGTTTGGATCAGTTGTTCACTCAAATAATAAATCACTTAATTTCCAGACGTTTCTGACATACCTTTGTCTACATTTGGAAAGGAGGACAGATCTAAAGTGTTGGCGCCGACAAAGGATATCCACATTCAAGACGACGGAAAATTCTTAGCCCTCTGTGCGACCGGCACTTCAAGTCGGGACTCACTCTTGTCTTGGGTTAGATTACTGCAGACAACAAATCCAAGACTGAGATCACTTCCCATTGTCTTCACTTTGAGAGGAACGCCAAAAGACGTTCAGACTGTTCAAAGTGAGGCGCAAAGAGCCGGTGCTTCGAGTAATTAGTTTTAAATTGTTTGACAATATTTTGAATGAAATGTTAATTAAAATTTAAATATTTATTTCATTTCGTGTTTTATTTACAATTAAATTGTGTTTCAAAACTCAAATCAAATCAAACTTTACGTAAACTCTTGTCTTAAAAACTGTTGAAAACATAACGTATTTCTGTCGTTAATCACAACCTCTTTAAGGGTTAATAAAATATTAAATAAAATAACAAAAAAGGGGTTAAAAAGGATTGGAATTATGGAAAGCAATGGGAAATGCATTTCAATACTCTCTTAAATATCCTAATCATTGGGTTCTATGGAGGGGTTGAAGGGGTTGTTCACAATTGCACTTAACATACAGTATGACTGACTGATGACTAGCTTTCGGCAGTTATCTTGTTATCACCACTTCATCAGACATTTCAGACAATTATTATAATATTGTGAACCAATCGGTCATTTGTGAGCAAATTTAGGCGAATTGGCCGCAAAGGTCATATAGTTTGGGCCGTTGTCTACTCTAACGGTTCAATAAATTAGTGCTAATCATAAACATTATGTAAAACTCAAAGCTTAGACTAATTTTAATACCTATTGTCTAATAATAATAATAATACTAAACGTCTGACTAATTAATGAATCAATTGTTTAATACTTCCAAACATTATGTCATTATTTGCCAAACAATTGACAAAAAGATTATTACTTTTGATAATAATTCTCAAAATTCTTGAATACTTGTTGATAGCAATGAATAGCAATGAATAGCACTGATAGTTATGATAGCAATGATAGGAATGTATTTGAAATACAAAACATATTTTTAGTGCAAAATAAAACGCTTTTCAATGCTTTTCAATGGCTTTCAATGGGAACGGTATTAAAGGATGGAATGAATGGATAATCCAAACCAATCGTACGATTCGTTTCATTCGCTCTAAAAATAATTCTTTCAAAATATAAACTCTTTGATCGTTTCGTACAATCGATTACATGAGCACTCGGTTAGGGTTACGGCCCTCACGTGTGTGTCTCATGTGTTTAGTGTTAGACCGAAGTGATGGCCCAGTATTTATTGGGATCTGTTTTCGGCGCCGTAACTATCTTTTCCGATTCATTTGCTTTGGACTCAGGTATGCAATCATTTGGCGCCGAATTCAAGCAATTATTAGTTAATTGTTTTGATTCGGGATTCAAACCATTAGTTTGTGTTTCAATTGAACCATAATTTGTATAATTATTCGTTGAATTAGTCTTACATTCCGTTTGAAACGACTTTGTTTTGAGTTGACTGCTCTTTGAAGGCATCGGTAGACTTGCATAGTGTCTCTCATATAGTCTTGTGTCGCGGATCGGACTATCCTTTGACGGCGTCGGTGGGGAAGCACTTCTACTCTTTGCTCTCTCTATGAATAAAATATTTTATCAAAAACTAATGTATTTTTAATTCATTTTCAAAACCTTTAATGACTTCAGAGATATTGTCGTGACTTTTGCTGGTCTTCGGCGACCAGTAGTTAAAAGGTGGCATTCGGTGCGCCCAATGACCAGTGTTTATCTGATCGCTATAGTAGGAACCGGCAGAACTACTATAACCTGACGTTGAACTACTGGCACAGGAAGAAAGGGCGGAACTGAGAGAACTTCGGTGATAGAAGAGTATGTAGGCATCGGAGGTCACTATTGAAGACTCACTGACGGGAACTACTTTCGTGTCGTCAAACAAATACCAACAGTTGTCGATAGGGTTACGACAATAGGCCGTGTAGTGTCCGCTTTGCATATTTCCCCTGTGGTTACACACGGCGTATAAATCAAAGGTGTTGTCATCGGTTCGGGTCAGTCGAGTCAGAATCCGTGACCTCTTCAGTGGTGACCAAAGAGCAGGCAAACCATTGTTTATATTACCGTTGGTTTGGGACACAAATCGCGGCGCAATATATGCAGTCATTTCTGGAAATGATTTTTAATTAAAATACAATTCATTTAATAATCAAATATTGCTTTGAATTCATACCCAAACCATTCAAAGGGAACATCACTTGAGTCGTAACTTTATGGGAATGGGATGACTGACGGAAGCGTTTCAAATGTATGATAAAGATGTCGGGGACGGACCATAAGCTCAACTTTTTTGTGCATTGCTGTCGACGTCGACACGAAGGACATATCCAGGCATTGTCTGCAACCAACTGTCCATTCAATAAAAAATTAAAATAATATTCATAACAGAAGACATGAATCTCTAAGTACTAACCCTTTCCTCTTTGAAATACATATCAAAGCAATCTCTAAGAGAGGCTCTGTTGGTCTTCTGACTCCTGGCTTTTGCCAATTCAATACTGGAGTCAATAAACGGTTCGTC
>JAQGAT010000199.1:0-46790 GCA_034687845.1 Pantelozetes paolii
AGAGAGAGAGAGAGAGAGAGAGAGAGAGAGAGAGAGAGAGAGAGAGAGAGAACAAATGTTGTGTTGATTTTGAAATATTATTCATATGGTCTGAATTGTATGTCTGGCCAGTTGTCTATTTAACGCTTCACAGATAATTATTGATAGGAAAACTTCATACTTCATCCCAAAGGGGTATAAATAAAGTGATTATTAGGTATAATCTCCAAAGACATCAGTTTTAGTGTTAATCAATGAATAAATTACTTGAAAATAAATAATTAAACCCAAAACTGAGAACCACTTAATTGTTATCTAAATAATTATTAATGTATTTATTCCTTCAATAAATTAATTAATAGATAATAATCACTAAATGAATGAATATTTTAATAAATTTCTCATTCGTTAAATAAGTTTCACTTATTTGTTGCAAATATTCATAAGTTTTGAATTAAAAAACAATTTATTTATATTTAAATGAATAACTATTTTCACCCAAAAAACTAATTAATCAAAAAAATGTACTTTTATTTGACATAAATGTCAATTCAATGAATTCAATGGTTGCGATAAAAAGTCCATAAAATTCAAGAATTTTAATCAAAAAATATTTTAATTAAAAATATATTTATTTATGATTTTTCTCGAAATAAATATCAAAACATTTGATCACAAAAACCACAAGTTCTTCACTTCTGACCCAAACTTATGGATCCTTTTCTCTCAGTTATTGTCTTACAAAACGAAAAGCAATTTTTGGGGTTTCAATAAGTTTTTAGACGAAAGCACTTATGTTTTATGTTCTTCAGGACTAACTAATTGGAAACACCAGTGCCAAAGACAGTGCCAAAGACAGTGCAAAGAGCATAAAAATCAATAAAAATATTTACTACTGAGTAGTTTAGTAATAGTTTAAGGTTTAGCACAAGAAAAAGTAATAAACGCTTGAATTTTAATGGAATTTAAGAATAAGTAATGCATTGGAGAACTGAAACCAAACTTTTTTTGGGAGAAAAAAAACATTTTTATATTATATTAACATTTTGTCGGTTTGTGAGTGCCTTCACCGCCCGTTGACTCGATTATGGTCTGGCTGTACATCCACTGGCATAGGCAGTGGCCGTTCCTGTGCTGATGAAGGCCTGGTATATAGCAGTTGACAATTTAAATGAGTTTTAATGTTTTATGTGTTGCTGTTATTAAAGCAAATTTATTGTGTGATTGAGCGGCGATTTATGACAATTCAAATGGCAATCAAAATCTCAACCATTTATTCATTATATCGTTTGTTTTGGTGTTAATGCCATATTATATACCCGTCCCCTACTGTCCCCTACTATCCCTCCGCTCACTAATACCCCAACCCATGCATTAGAAGACAAATGCTATTACTTGTAATTAAAGTGTTTGATTTCGAGGATAATTCTGAGCCCTAATGGCAATAATTATTGTCATCCAATAACCAGTGATCCCTAACAGCCAGTGCTGTTTGTAGTACTACCAGTGCTCAACCAATTCAGAGCAAATTGAGAGAAAATATTTCTGGTTTTTGTGTTAATTTATATTCAATTCATGAGAGCATTGATTGCATTTCCAAATGCATATAAAATAATGATTTTCAATATATTGTGGTGAATGTTCGGCACAGGACTGACAGTGTGTGTGTGTGCACAGGCATCCCAACACTGCTGTGTTGTGCTATGCATTAGAAGGCTGTAGTGCCCGAGGCCTTGGCATTTGCGTTGGGTGAACATCACGGCCTCCCGGTGTGAGCCATGAGCTATGTTTCGATCTTAGTCTACATATATTACACACATTCCGCACAATACCAAAGGCCTAAGCGAAGGGCCGCTCATGTCGTTTGTGTCCATTTGCTTCTCTATCACTACCAGTGCTCTCAAAAAGGATTCGTTTTCTTTAGTTTAAGAATTCATTCTTCAAAATAAACTTCAAAACGATTGCAAAAAGTCTGACGAATGGCAACAAAACCCAAAAATGCTTTCAATACATACCAGAGCACCAGAGCTAACCAACTGTCCATTTGTTTGCAACCAAAAACAGAATTACTTTTGTGTATAGAAAAAGCCGAAAGAAATCATTGGTTTCTCCAAATGTTTAATGTATTTAAACAACAAAACAGTCATTTGAGTTGACATTTGACAAAAGTGACACCCATTCCCAATCGCCCGGTTCTATACCAGTGTTGTCTCTCCCGTTCCACTGATCTCTCTTTACATTCATGTACTCATTCATTGGTAAACATATATTCAGATAAAAGACTTTCAAACAAATGTATAATTTTTTTTATTTTGATTTTTCCTTCCATTGAATCGCTGGGTCTCGTGCCCGGCACTGGTAGGTCTTCAGGTCTTCAATGTAGGTCTGATACGCGTAATGCTAGTAAGTGACCTCTCTTTAACCTATCACTTGTGGGGTCCTTCATGTGGGGCTCAAGACATGGAAATATTTTTTTTTACAAAAATATATTTCAAAAATATAAAACTCAGGGGTTTTTAGTCAATAAAACTCAATTAATTGATATGTTTTAAGGGGTTCATTCATATGCACTTAAAAAGGGGTAATATTTTGAGTAAAATATATGTCAAACAAGTACTACAAGTGCTTATCATTAACTAGACTTTGATTTAAAACAATCAGAAATTAATTTTTTTATGAAACAAATGATAATTTAATTTCAATTCTTAAGAATATATTAATTATTAAAATCATTGAAAACATAATTAAACACAAAATGTATTCATAAATGACTTTCGCTTTGAAATTAAAGTTTTAAATTAAAAATTCATAAAATATAGTGCAATAAAAATGTTTTGAATTTTACGATTGGTTTTACATTTAATTACAATTTTAACAACATTTCATTCAATGAACTAATAAAAAGAGATTTTGAATCAAAAACTAATAAATTATATTTTCTTCTGGTTTTACATAAGTATTGATTAGTTTTTACCACAAATAGTATGAATTCTTAGTTCAAAAGGAGTTTATGTTAAATATGTTTTAAAATATATGCAATAAATGTCTTATTATAGCAATCATTGATTACAAGTGTTTGTCCAAAGATTGAATATTTTTCACGAATCAGTAATTTATTGATAAAAAGATATGATTTAAAGTTAAAGTTCAATCAATAATAGGAGAAAAACTGTTGTTTAATACAATTGTTTGGTTTGTTTTCAAATCAATTTAATCTTTAAATAAACACTTTTTAACCAAAAAACAAATCAACACTTATTAACCAAATGAGTGTTAAAAATAATGAATTCATTAAACAAAAGAAATTATGAATGAATTCACAAAACCTATGAATGATTTCAACATAAAAGTCAATAATTATTTCATTCATCAAAAAGTAATTGAAAAATTTCAAACATATTCTTAATGAGTGGCAAAAAGGCCTGCGTTATTATGATTGATCATTTATGTTACCTGTGCTCTAAAGCTCTTTGTGCTCTCATCTAAACTACTGGTGCTTTAATAAAGCTGACAATTAATTAATTAGAGTCACACGTAATCAACATAAGAGTCAAAGTGAAGGATAACTCAGATTTGAAAATACAAATCAAATTTTAATTAATTCTCTTAACATTAAAGGCAAACGATTTGTGCTTATAGTTGATGTGAAAAATCACTTTTTTGTCATTTCAATGGTTTGACATTTATTTATGTTTCAATTGGTTTGAGAGACGAGTAAAACAAAAAAAAATAATTTAAAATTTATATTAAATTAAAAACAAAATTGTAATTAACTTAAGCGTAAAGTTTTTAAATAATCTAAACATTGCTTTGGGGCTCAAACCCAGGGCTCAAAACAAACGATTATTCACACCAACAGTTCAGTTACTGAATATCACTTTAACATAAATTTTATTTTATCGTCTGATGTGAACACTGATAGCATATATGAGAAACAAAATTACAGAATATATTACTATTAATTAATTAAGGGTTAGATATAGTGACGGAATATAAGTAGGATTTCTGGCAATTAATTATTGAAATTCATTCATATATTCATTCATTGATTTCATTATTGAAATCATTCTTTGAAATCAATTTAGGGTTCAAGACATCAGTTATACAGAGGTTAGGCATAAGTTGTGAAAAAGGTTAGACATAAATACAAATGTTTTGTTCATTACCTGACATTTGATGGCTTTAATTGCGATCAATACAAAAGTGATTAAGAAATGATTGTTCATCTGATTGTTTGAATCCAATAAACAATAAGTGTTTGGTTTCAATAGTCTGTTAGTCTTTACTCTTTACTTTTCAATGTCACTGATTATCACTGAATTTGTTGAACAAGTAATGAAAAATAAAGTTATATTTTATTGCATTAGTTATCACTAAAAATAAATTCAATTCTAAGAAGATATGAATAATTGAATGAAAATCACAAAACATTTGTTTAATTATTGCTTTATTTGAAACAAAAATATTAATTTAATTCAGACGTAAGTCATATCCGTATTCACACAAAACAGATAAGTAATGGTAATTGAAATAAATATTTAAATAAAGTATCGTTTGGTCTAAAAATATATAAATGTTGTCATAAAACAAGTGAAAACTTTTGCAAACTTCTAATGAAATAAAAAAAATATTGAATTTTTGAATATATTTTCAGGAATTCAAACGAAAGGCGAAATCAATGCATACAATAATATGTAAAAAGTGTTTTTCATTTAAACATTTTTGTGATTAGTCTGAAGTTAATGATGAAAATGAAAATCAAATAAACAAAAAGTCTTTTTCTGATTCACCGGAAAGGTATTGGATTTCAGTGGTGGCGGCGGAGAGTATGGATTCAAAAGTGTTTTATTTGTTTTGTTTGAATCACTATTTAACTCGTATTACAAAACTGAATCACTTTTTATCAATTCATAGCAATTATAAACATTAAAAGTTGTCTTAAAGTTAATTATTTCATACTTTTTATGTACTTTTCAATTGTTATGCAATTTTAATCACAAATTATTTCAATGCAATTGTTATTTGATTTGTTATAACGGCATAAAAACATTAAAAAACTATTTAAAAAGTCGTTCAAAACTGCTGTTAGACTTTGACAGTCATGTGATATAAGCAATGATGTGGTGGTCGGGTGTTATGATAATCAATGGCACAATTCCGGCACAATATGTAATCTTCGGTACGATTTTTATTATGTTATTTCTCAGATAATGCTATCAAATGAGTGGGTATTTCGTAAAATAATAAAATGTTTTGCAACAAAAGTGTGAGAATTTCATTACAAGAAAGTTATCATTGATTTGAAAATTGAATTTTACTTTTCTTTGCATTCATTTATACAATCATTAGTTGATATAAAAACAGTTTAAATCTCATTACTTCTGATAGTCTATGGAAACTAAAAATTTTAATCATTTCAAGGGTTAAGTCCGGAATAGTTTTGTCGTTTCTATTGTTGTGATAGTCAAGGGAGGTATCGTAGGAATGTATCCAGATTAGTTAAGGACAATTAAAATACTTAATGAGTGCTCAGGAGTGCAATTGAGTCCTTATACACCTTTTAACCCTTTGTTTGACGAGGTTTTGTCAAAATTAAAATAAATTTAATGTTTTATTAATATTATTTCAATTTATTTTATTTTCACAAATGTTTCATGAATTAAACGTTTTGTACACAAGTTGTAAGACTTTTTAATTCAATTTATGACTTAATTTGAATTTTATAATAGATTTTATTGAAAGTATTCAATGCATGCAATGATTCAATGATTTTAAGTACAATTAAACTGATGTTTAAATCTCTTTTTGATTAATAGCTAAAAAGTGTGCAAATGTTTGAATGTTTTATCATTTGTTTGATTACAAAACGCATAATAATTTTGAAATACTTTTGACATTTATTACAAAACCTTTTCAACGATTCAAATGTGAATCAATTGTTATCTAATTTATTCATCAAATAAACTATTGATTACTAAATAATTGATTACAAGACCAGACATGAAGTCTAATCTAATTATTTAGTATTAAAACGGCTTTTAATATCATTTTAACTGTCATTCAAATGAAAACTTTAAGACATTTCCCAACAAAACCTAAACGTCAATAGAAATGAAGATATTTTTTATTGAGATCTAAAGCCGACTAAAAATAGGCTGTCATTCAAGTCATTCAAATTCATGGCTCAAAATAATGGCTGAGATTTTAATGTCTATAAAATTGACACAAATATTGATACGAATTGACATCAAAAGTATCTGAAAGTGACTTAATTTCAGTCTTATTTCACATTTTGTTTGATCACTAAATAAATATTATTTTCACTGAATATTTTACTTTTGATTATTATATAAGACTTTGAAAACAATTCATAAATTTGTTAATCTTTTCCACGAAATAGGTCTCAAAAAACTAAGTTTATGTTGACTTTAGTCTTAGTTTAAGATAAACCTGTAATTCAAATGTTTATCTCTAATCCCACTTCAAATTGATATTCAATTCATTGAATCCTTTTTTGGCGATTGTTTGCCAATTAATTCAAACTTTTCTATGAATTAGGTATTCATGTCATTTGAAAATAATTTGAAACACAGAAAACTTTAAATAAAAATTGAATAAACAATTAATCAAAACACTGTGTCTATGAGGGAGGGTATGGTAGGGTCCTCAGGATGTCTAGTGAAGTTAACTCCCTTTCCCATTGTAAAAGTGTAGACAAATATTTATTTACTCTTTATTTGAGGACAAAATATTTCACATTTACTAACAATGCAATCATTTTTTAAATATGAAAATTGAAGTAACTTTTAATGTTTTGCCAATAACTACGTGAAGACGACTGAGAATCTGATCCATCATTCCTACGGCCAGTCATTGCAATCGATTCATCACTTGTACTCAAATTGGTATCACTTTTTGATTTTTTCAAAGTATTTTGCTTTTTGTTTGCATTGAAGTCAAACAGTGAGAAACGCCTTCTCTTTCTGTGGGTTAGGGTTTGGATTGGATCTGATTGTAGGAACTCTTCATCGGAAATCGATTCTTCCACTTCTAATGGGCTTTCATCTATAGTGTAGAGATGACTGGCCGGTGGTTTTGTAACCTTTTTGTAAGTGATTCTCTTGTTTTTGGTTGAACTTTGCCTAACCTTATGGAACGGAATGGCATTAAACTCCAACACTTTGTACTGCATTTCAGATTCCCTTCCAATCAATGAAATGAGGAGTTTGTGGTCAATATCTAAGCCATTCATTGATCCATAGATTAAATCCCTGTTTCGGTCGCGAATTGAGGCCCAAATTAATTCATCTTTTTTTGGTCCGATAAAGACCTTGTCTTCACTCAAACAGTTCTTAAAGAGGGTATAATCAGCATAAATCATGATTCAAGGGGTTTAAAATGAATTTTGAAGAGGGGGTTGGAGGAGGGGTTGGGGAAAAATTTTGAAGAATAACTGTTTGTTTTAAAAATAAATGCATAAATGAATCAAATTTTTAAATAACAGTCAAAATCGCGTGAATTATAAATATATTCAATAAGTGATTGATTTTTTAAACATAATATCAAAAATAAATTAAATTTTATAAAAACATTCGTGAATTTCAATCATAACTTCAGTCTTCAGTGAATAATATAATATTGAAAAACAAATTTCATGTTTTTCAGCAAAATTTAATAAACAAATAGTTTTTGTAATATATTCTCTGTTTTGTATAAAAAATTATGTTTTGATTTGTTATCACAAAAAAGTGTATCAAAATATTTGCTCATAATTTGATGATAAAAATCAAATAAAATTAAAAATATTGTTATGTTTTGTGAAAAATATTAGTTTTAAAGCAAATCAATAAAAAAATCAAATTAAAGATTATATTTCACTCTTTTATAGAGAAAAGCAAAGTTTGAGACAAAAATATTTTATTTGAAAAAAGGTATTTATTTTGATATCAATAATGAGCGCAAGAATTGCAATATATATTATCAGTCAAACTCTCAAACTCTCAAACTTTGAAAACTTTCATTACTTTTCAAACTTTTCATTGCATTTGAACTATTCAGGCATAAAATGGCATAAAATTTTCGGCTTTTATTTCTAATTTCTCACAAATAGCTTGTGTTTGGAATATATTTTAAGACTTTCTTCGACAAGAGTTTTAAGAAATGATATTTTGAAGGAAAACGACAAAACTTTTAGGAATTTTTGATCGATTGGACTCTTATATGACTTTTTGAATGAGTGCTTCAAAGAAACAGATAACTCGTCTTCAGATCTGCAATCAGTCACTAAATGTTTAGTAATGTTTCTCTGAATTTATATTCCGACACAACAGCCAAAAAGCAATACCAGAGCCATACCGGCCCATAACCATAGGATCCCATTCCGAGACAGTGGTGTGCAGTGACTAATATAACATTTAGCACAACAACTCCTCTCTTAGTTATCGTTATTTGAGTTATCATTTGTCTAATTATAATCCAATTCCAGTTTATATTACTTTTAAACTAACGACTCGTTTCTCTCAACAAATGATTGAAAGGAAATAAAAAATAAAATAAAATTATTTTATGACAAAACAAAATGAATTGCATTTTAAAAGTTCATTGATAACCAAGAATCTAATATTTTCTAAAAGTTTGTAATCATCAGTGAATGTAGTAATCAATCATTACTTTAACAATTGATTAGAGATCTGAAGTCAAACACATAACGACACAAAAGACACATATGATTAGCATTCAGTGCCAAAGCTGACCAAAAGGGGGATAAAACACTAAAAAAACTTATCTTTGGATATATTTTACTTTTACTTTCATTTTTAACCCCTTTATCTTGATATCAATAATAGCAGTCAAAACATCAAAGAGTATTTTATTTTTGACTCAATTTTAAACAAAATTAGAAAATATTTGATTAGTGTTTCAAAAGTGAATATTCTTTGCAAAGAATTTGATTTAAGATTTGATACAACAAGTGATGAAAAGACTAATACTTTTTGATCTAATAATCAGTCATTTCCTAAGAATTCTCTTATTTTTACTTATGTTTTAAGGTTTAGGAAAACTTAAACTTATTTTTTGTTTGAATCGATTTAAACCATAATTCCGTCAAAAATTTGCAATTTTTTAGCCGATAATAGAGGAAAGGCATAGCATATGACTGTGCGATGAATAGCCAATACAAACGCTTATAATTTACAAATCCTGATAAGTATTGCACATTTATTTCAAACATAATTTTGAACCAAAAACTGAGATTTAAATGCAAACACAGAGAGAGGTTGTGGAGTAAACACAGGAATCGGCACTATTTGGTAAAACAGAGTCAATGGTTGAGGCAATGGTTGAGTCAATTCAGCGGAACGTTTGGTCTTTTTGGGCAGAAATTGTTTGGCAAATAAGTAGAGACAAAGTGCGGACTCAGTGTTTGCACAACAATATTATTGTTGAAAAACTGAATTAAAAGAGTGGTTGTATTGCTGGTGGTCTCAAACTTTAGGTTTGGGCTCCTTGTGCTCAACGTTTACTCAACTCATGTAAGGAATGCCCAATAATTTGCTTATAAATCGCAAAACCAATGAATGTAATGCTAGTAATGCTGTAATTGAACGCTAAGTGCTGTCAACCGAAGGCATCCGAGACTATAGACCCGGGTATTAGTGTTTTCAGGTCTTAGGCACTGAACATCAATTCAAACGTTTGATTCCTTAGAGAAAAGTCACTGTTTTGTGACTTCGGGTTTTGTTTCCTCAATAAACTCAGACCTAATAAACATTAAACAACTTTTTTTTGAATCTATAATTCACTTGAAATTTATTGCAAACTAAACAACAATTCATTAGTTTTTATGAATGACAGACAAATAGTAATTGAGTGCCAAAACCAGTATTAAAATTGATGGTCAGATCCAGGTTTTGGCGAAAGTGAGTGAAAGTGTAATCAAAATCACAATTACTTTTAATAAATTCAACTTTTATTACAATAAATACAAGAATTGATTGAAAATTGAAATTAAAATAACAAAAATGAAATCAATTTTTGTTTACAATTAAAAGAAAAACAACAAAAACAATGAGTTTTTTGTATAAAATGATTATTACTTTAATTATAAGTATTGTTTGGTTTTGTCTTTAAATTTATTTAAGGATTAAATCATCAAAAAGTGGGAGAAAATAGAAATAAACGATATATTAATACAAAGTGTTTATAAAACGGTAATCAAAGACTGAATTCGTGATCCCTTTCCTCAAAAGTGCTTAAAATATCTTTTTGACAACAAATTAAAGGTAAAACAGAGTTCAGGTGCCGATAGTGTCCCAACTGTTTAGAGAAATCATTAATATTTAGCTTCAATTGCAGTCCTAATTCAGGGCTCAAGTATTGAGAGCTCAGGTATTCATTCAAAGTTATGAAACAAAAAACTATAACTCAATTCAAACATTAATTTTTCAAAACTGTTTGACTGATTGTTATATCAATTGAATGAATGATTTGTTGATAATAAGAGACGAAACCAATAATTGATTACAAAAAGTGTATTCAAAATAAAATTAATGTATTTTTAAATGTATTTATGAATCAAATGCTCAAAAAAACCATTAAAAACAAAATTGAAATCAATTTTAAATGAAAATGTGTTCAGAGTTTGAGTTTTTTGCTGCTCTGACGAGTCGGCGACTTCCGTCTCACCTCCGGTGGCGTCGGCTGTGAATCGGTTTCTGGCTTTTGAGACATTTGACCCTAAATTTCAATTAAAAGTTTGCATTAAATTCATAAACAGTTTGAATGCAAACCTGATTCTGGTTTTGGTCTAATTGTTTGACATTTATTTGTGAATTGTTTGTCGTTTTGTCGCAAATATCCGAAGAGTTCTCAAAATTTTGTGCATTTTTAAGCACCGAATGAATTATTTTATCACTAATTAGATGATTGATAAGCACTGAGTTGTCATCAGTTCCGGCGCTGATATTCTTCTGGTATGAAATCATTTTATTGATTAACGACTCCTCAGACAAAGTGTCTGTTTTGCTGTTATTGTCGTCCAATTGTTCCAATTGTTTGTCTTTAGTCTTAATCTCTTTCCTTAAGACATCGATTCCGTGTTTGAGTGAAGAGACCAACAGTAGTAAAGGTAGTGTCAAATGACGGGAAAGGGTCTCCGGGTTTGTGCTAATCATATAGAAACTCCACTCAAACTTCAAGATCGAGATCTGATTCTTCACTTTAAGTGTAAGTCGAGAGGTATGGCAGTCAACGACAAGTGTCTCAAAATGCCATTCATTAGCTTTGGTCACATCAGACAACAGAGTCTTCAGATTAGCGATCAGTCGTTCCCTTTTGATCTCTCCCTTATTGAAGCGACGGTAATGGTTGTCAATGTCTTTGCCGTCAAGACATTCAAAGTATGTTTGCGTCAAATCGGTGACCATTACTGCATAGAAGTCCTCTTCAATGATGTATTTGATAAGAAGTGTCTCATCTCTGCCATTGATCTGACAATAGATTGAATACATCCAAGAGATTGACTCCAATTTGGACAACAATACGTCCGACGAGTTGGCCATTGGTTGACAATCAGATGGCAATGAGTGGACAGTTAGCACACAATTAGCGGCAAATCAATTAATATTTTGATTATTGAGTTACAAATCAATTGTTGTTTTAATTAAACGTTTTTTTAATACTTTTAATGAAATCAATAATAAATGAAAGACTAATCAGAACTTAAGTGAAGAAATGTTCGGCAGATCCGGAAGTTTCATGTCTTTCAGCTGTTGAGGAATATTCATCGACTTCATGGCAGACACGGCTCGAGCGGGCGCTGCACTAATGCCGGCCTAAAACACAAAATGGGTTAACCTTTCATATATACAAACACTCACGACATCTGGCCTTTGGTTTTGTTGTCACATATTTAAGGGTTATTTTGCGTTAATATTAGTGTTATTTCTAATTTTTTGTCATTTTATGCCTAATTAAGGGGTATTTTAGGATTAATAGTATTTGAAATCAATTGGTGTCTGAAAACTGATTTAAAAGTTGTTTATCACTTCTTAAGACCTGTTTTTGTCATTGTTTTCAATGTTTTCAAAGTTTTTAAGACTTTTTGTTAAACTTTTTTTTCAATTGTTTTTGAATTGATTTTTTGTCTGATTTGCAGAAAAGGGGCTAAAATTGGCAAAAAGGGGGCAAATGTTTGACTCACTTCTTGTTTTTCAATTTTGTTTTGTTCATCAATTCTTGACGTGATTTCACTCATATTTGTCTCCAAAACCATTCCTCCCATAACTAACTCATTGAGAATGTGGTGAACCTTAAGAACAAAAGAGACATAAATGGGATCTAATGGACAGTTAGGTTGTGTCCCAACCCTATCGACATGGAATATGAGGTCTAATTCACAGACGTTTTCAAAGCATTTGTCCAAAGTTTCGACGAAAACCTGATTTCAATTGAAATTTAAATCCAATTACTATTCAAACACTTTTTGAGATCACTATTTAGATGGCAATGAGATAATGGGTTGGAATAGCTGTTGGGATGAGGGAAGGGGTCAATGGAGGTCACAGGGGGTCAGACCTGAATCAGATCCAGAATTCCTAATTCGCTTTCAGAAGAATCGACACAAAAGACGAAATAAAGAGTCGCGTAGTGTCTGTAAATCAACTTATAATCTGATCCACCGATGAGACTGTGATGGTATGGATATGAGATAATCAGTGGTTAACCAATCAGTGGTTCAATTGATCCAAACCTTCCGCCTTCGAGGAAATTGCAGACATTGTCGTCCCGTTTGGACACCAATTGGAATGTTTCCCGAATGATCTGTTGCTGCATATCTTCGGGCTAACCATCGATGAGATAATAGACATAAAGACATAAAAATAAGATAATTGTGTCAATCGGTGGACACATACGTAAAAGTGGTAAAACTTCGAGAGCCGAGGCTTTCCGTGATTATTGAAGACAAGAATCGCTTTAATCATTTCGGCTTTGATTTGCTGTCAATAGATATTAAATGCAATTATCTTTAAATGTCTTAAATCTGATCCAAAGAGTGATGTATTGGTTGTTAAAAGTCCTTTAAATCCATTTTGGGTTTGATTTACAACTTATAACACATATAAACATAGATTACGTTTACTTGAATGACATTTCACACTTTGTTTTGGTCATTGCAGGGGTCAGTGATTAAGGGGTATAAATCATACATATGTGAAATAATTGCAATTTAAGGGGTATTTAGTAATTTATTATGGATTAACTCTTTCTTAAAAATTTTATTGAAGTTTATTTGAAAGTTACATCACGTGATTGAAAATGATTTTAAAGCATCAAGCTAATTCAAGTAGAATTATATTTGGAATTAGCAAGATCGTTTAGTTTTTCCAAAATAACTGTATATGAGTGCCATTGATGTGGGACTGGATGTAAGTGTCAGTCATTGGATCCAAACGATAAATATTTGTCTCTTTTATGAATTTTTATATACTTTTCAACAGAAAATGTTTTTTGTATTCATTTCATAAGAAAATATGAAAACATTTCAAAAACACTATATTTTGAACTGAATTTACATTTCAATCATTGATTCAAAATATTTACTGTAATTGAAGTGAAATCTATTATTAAAGCAAAATATTTTCAAACTTTTCAATACTTTTGTCCAAAACTTCTTTGGATTTGAATTTCAAATACATTTTATTGCTTTTTAATCTCAGTTTACCGGAGGTTTTGCCAACAAGTAGTTTCTATCATTTGGCACATAACCAACCAACTGTGCAAAAGTCATAGACTTTTAATCACATTTTTATTTTTATCATTTAAAGAATATATTGTTTTTTCACAATAATAATCAAATAATTAAAACGGGCCTGAACAATTCACTCCAAATGTGAGATTAATGTGGTACATTACCCTGAAACAGTTATCTCACTTTTATATTATAAATGATTGAAATCTTATAATTGTTTTGATATTTTATTTTTGTTGAAAACTTTCCAAAACAACCGAAAGATTAATAACTATTTTCATAAGTTTAGGAAAATTTCAATATTCAAGCAAAACATTTGATTTATTTATATCGTGTACTCAGAGTTCACTCAAATCTATTCAGATAATGATTTATCGTTTAAATGATGACAAATAAAAAGTTGTCAATTGAGAGGAAGGGGATCACTCTGTCAGCCAAATATTGTGCATTTAAGGCACAGTCAGTTAAATAATTTATACTGTCTGTGTACGTACTTTCTGAACGATTCGCATAATTTACTACAAAGTTTATTAATCTTAAAGTTTATTACCAAGGTCAACATATGAAATCCAAAACCTTTGCCTCAATTCAATGCACAGAATCTGTAAATTATTTAGTGTTTAAATATTGACATTCAATACGAAGTCCTATATATTTGTCAACTGATTATTAGACATGAGATAACTGTGTGATCGAGACATCAAAAGGAATACATATGTCTTAAGCTATACATAGATTCAAACAAATTGATGGCAAATACCATTCAATTTTATATTCAATTGTAATTATTAGTGGTTAATACTATGTCTACTGTGCCTACTGTGCCTGTGTAGATGACAATGTGTGCAGATAACATTGAATTGATATAACAGAATTGGTAAACTCCCCTTGCAAACAATTTAATTGATATAATTGCAAAGACCCTGATTATAGACGAAACATACTGTATATAACGCTTCCACTATTAGATTGCATTTTAGTTGAAAAAAGTCTTAAAAATTTGAATTAAAATTCCTGAGCCTTGAAATTCAAGGACTGGTAGTATATATAACACGAGAGACAACTTATTTTAGTTCAACAAAAGTTCATTTATTTTTCCATTGGTTTGGAAAAACACTTTAATCTGGTTTTCATTTGTTATATATTTTCTGGTTTTGCAGAAATTTATTTCAAATCACTCTTGAGTTCAGTTTTACTAAACTCTCGTTCAGTTTGTGTGAAGTAATCGACAATTAGTTGAAAACTATTCATTCATCCGGTAATCGACGCACAAAGACTTGTATATCGTTTTTGACAGCGATTTGTTTTATTTGTTGTAAGTTTTAAACACTAATTAAATTTTAATTGTTTTTGTGATTTGTAATGAAATGACAAATAATTTAAACATTTATTTGTTTTCAAATATCAATCAAAAGTAATTTGAATTGAAGTTTGTATTCAAACAAATGTAAAAAAACATTTAAATTGATTGAAAAATATATTAAATTTCAAATTTTATTATTTCTTTCAATGAATATAATATTTCCTTCAATACTATACCCAAAGGATTAGTCACTTATCCTTGTTCATTCAATAAATCAAATGTTTTCCTCATTTTATTTCAATTAATTAAATGAAATCTCTTTTAATGTATTTTATTCTCAATTAAAGACAGTTTTTCTGAAAAAATAAAACTTTTAGTTAATCTGAGACTAAAATAGACTTTAAAAACAAGTGATTCTTAGCGCCGGCCTATTATTCTGTATATCCTTTCCTCTATTTATTGATATTCTTGCAGTGAATGCGCACAAAACTGTTGTGTCATAACATTTACCACTGATTTGTGTCAACCCTCTGGCCTTTCATACTAATCCTCAATAACCAAATGAATCTCATTTTGATTTAGATCTTGAAGTGATTTATTGAAAGTATAATTCATCTGAAAGTATGTCTTCGAAGAAGAAGGTGGCGATCATTGGGTCCGGCAATTGGTATTCAATTTCAATCAGCGATTGATTTTTGTTTTTAATATTTTGACATTTGTTTGAAGGGGTTCTGCGATCGCAAAGATTATCGGCAAAAATGTCAAAGAATTCCCGTATTTTGATAAAGAGGTCAAAATGTATGTCTACGAAGAGATGGTCGACGGGAAGAAGTTGAGTGAAATCATTAATACTGTCCACGAAAACGTGAAATACCTACCCGGCCATCAAATCCCAGAAACCGTCGTAAGAATAATGAATCACATATTTTACAGTTGACTACAAATTATTTATCCTTAAGGTTGCGGTTACTGATGTCCTCCAGACGGCCAAAGATGCAGATATATTGGTGTTTGTCGTTCCTCACGCTTTTGTGCCCCGGATATGCCAGACCCTTAAAGGTCAAATCAAACCCAATGCCATCGGAATATCTCTGATTAAGGTTTGATTGAATTAATTATTATTTTTATTGAATAATGATTTGAATTATTACTAAATACAGGGTTTCGGAGAAACACCAAACGGAGGCATAGAATTGATATCCGATGTCATTAAACACATTTTAGGCATCGATTGTGCTGTACTTATGGGCGCCAACTTGGCCGGGGAGGTCGCAGACGAGAAGTTCTGTGAGACAACCATTGGTTAGTAATTAAAAGATATTTAATATTATATTAAATAACATATTCTTTACCTAAACTGGTGTCCAAAGGATGTCGGAACAAAGAGAATGGTCAATTACTCAAAGACCTCTTTCAAACCAACAATTTCCGTATAACAGTAGTTCCCGACACCTATACCGTTGAGATCTGCGGCGCCCTTAAGAACATAGTGGCGATGGCCGCGGGTTTCTCCGACGGTTTGGGATACGGAGACAATACTAAGTCCGCAGTGATTCGTCTCGGACTCAAAGAAATGATTAGATTTATTAAAACCTTTTATCCCGACGGCACTCAAGTGACCACTTTCTTTGAGTCTTGCGGTGTCGCTGATCTGATTACCACTTGTTATGGAGGAAGGAATAGAAGAGTTTCGGAAGCGTTTGTCAAAACTGGTAAATCACTGGAAGAATTGGAAAAGGAGTTATTGAATGGACAGAAACTACAGGGATATCAGACGGCCTGTGAAGTGGTGTCTATGCTCACCACAAACGGACACTTAGATAGTAAGTGATGTGCATACCTGTGCTCTTTCATCAGTTTTATCATTGCTTTTGATAGGATATCCATTATTCCATGCCGTGTACCTGATTGGCCGCAAAGACATTCCGCCGAAAGAGATGATTGCATACTTGCGTAGAGAACCCGAAGATATGTAAAGACTTTTTTACAAAAATATATTTTCAAACAAATGAATCCATTATTCAATGATTAGCTCATAATATAAGTAATCAGTGATTCAGTGCCTCAAATGTTGAGTCATTTGATCTCTTCTTTAGGTTTTAAAGGGTTTTAGTTATCGGTTGTGAATAGGGTTTGCGTTTCCTCACAAACATTCAATTCAATTACAAAATACAAACAATTTTAGACAAATTATAAGCAATTTTGAAGTTTTTAACAAATTTTATCCAAATTTTTGTTTTCAATCCAATATTTATGAATAGTTTTAACGATTTGTTTGGAAAAAAAAGTTTAAAAATTTTATTCAATTATTAAATAATTTAAAGAAATATTGATTTTAAACACAAAATGTATTAAACTTTTTGAGAAAAACAACAAAAATATATTGAAATTTGATTTTTATTTAATAAACTGTTGAACAATAAAATTGGTTTTAATCCAAATCAGACTCAGAGTCTGTGTCCGATGATTGAGTGCTGATCTTGTATTTCTCTTTCAGTGCTTGCAATCTCTTCAGAAGCAGATTGTAGTCAAACACTCCCCGCTCTTCACCACAGAAGGGATCAATCATTTTCTCTTCAGATCTGAAGAGATTCTTCTTAACCACACTCTCGTAGTGGGGATAGAACTCAACGAAAGACTTTTCCATCGCTTCTCTGTATTAATGAATAAATTGTTTAATAAAATCATTGTTTGAAACACTGTTTATGCCTTTCCTTATGACTTGTGGACAGTCTTTTGAGTCTCTGTTGATGTTCTCAATCATATCACAGACACTGACTCTAATGGTCTCATGAATTATGATGTCATTATAGGTCTCAACGTCTTTGGGATTAGCTTTTTGTGAAGTCTAACAGAAGAAGCAATCAATTCATTGAACATAACATTGATTTGAGTCAACGTTTTCACACCTTTTCATATCCGGGTTCGTTATAAAAGGGTTTGTCATTCATTAGCGATTGGATCGACAGAAGAATTGATGACAGAGTGAGGGCTGGACTCCAAGACGGGCCTGAGTTGAACCCAATTGTAATTAATAAATAAGACTAAGAGCTGACATACCTGTCCACGTCCTGCAACGATGGAGACAATGGTTAACATATTGTGAAATACATTGATTGAAAACTTACCCCAAAATACTGAGACATACTTTTCCGTTCTTATAGAGGTTAGGGTTGAATCTCACCGTTCCGTTACAAGTGGTCATCAGTTTCACTCTGGGAGGCCTGGGATATGAGACAATGCATTAAAGAAGATTGGTTTCTATTCATACAAATGGTTACCGAATCGGGTAATCGGGAGGACATCTAAGTGTGAAGAGGAAAAACCCCCCGCAATAGGGGGTATCAAAGGGTCCGGTAACTAATGCATCGATTTTTGTCAAATCACTTTCGTGAGGAACGGCTATAATCCCCGGCAAAGGGTCGGTGACTATCATTGACTGTAAATCTCTAACAAAAAGAGAAAAGAGTTAAACAATCGATGGATTGAGAGGTCAGTCAATGAACAGGCAATAAATGGCAAATACTTTTTGACCCGGATATAAGTGGTCGCTTGAATGCACTCCCGATCCCAGTCGTGGCTTTCGGTCGGATCCCAACTCGTGAGGAACGGGTGGTTTGCCATTGAAGACAGCTTTTCTGAATTGAACTCAATTTTCAATTAATTTATATTTAAATACAAAACAAATGTTTTATTAAAACAAAATTTAAAAACAATTTAAAAATTGATTTAAAATTTGAAACAAAAAACTTTAAAAAATAAATAATTTTATGAATCAATGAAAACATTTAACACTAAGTCATGCGCTCTAAGGCTTAACGCCATTAAAGGCTTAGGCTTTCGGTTATTGTCAGCACTTTATGCCTCAAAAACGTGTCATTTGTTTTCATTTCAATACAAAACCTGAAATATTCATTGATTTTCAATACAATTCACAAAATATTGAATGAATTGAAAACTATTTTAGATTTAATTCAATTCAATATTTAACACAAAATATAAGAAATGATTTGATTTGAAACCGAAAGCAATCACTCTATAGGTGACAGGTATTTGTCAAAACATCCATTAATAACGTAATCATTATTTGTGAGTAAGTGTTGAGTGAATTGAATGGAAATGAATGTGAAATGTAATGAAGGGTTGGAATAGTGTTGAGACGTAATTCACATTCAATATAATGTGGAGAACACGACAGTCCTGGGTATGAGTGTAGAGTCGGACGTATTGTAAGCCTATGTGTAGTGTTTGTAGTGTTTGTTAAGTAATGGCGATAACGACCGGCAAATCGGCTTCGCGTCCAAAAGACAGTAAACTCCAGACCCGGGAGTCTCTGGCGGGCCGGCAGTCACTCCTCAGGTTCACAATCCTGACCCTCGTATGGGTGGCCTCCTTCTGCTCCCGACTCTTCGCTGTCATTAGATTTGAGAGCATTATCCATGAGTTTGACCCGTGGTATGAGTCCATCACCTCTTATGTCCAACTCATCACTTGTTGACCTCTTTTTGCATACCTGTCCTCAAACTATGCATTGATTTGCAAACCAAACACTGATTTCATAATTAATTATCTCTTTATTTGAAAAATGCTTTTTTCAAACCAATTATTGATTTGTTGTCCAAAACCCAGGTTTAACTACCGGTCCACTCATTATATGACAAAACATGGGTTTTATAATTTCCTCAATTGGTTTGACGAGAGGGCGTGGTATCCGTTGGGACGCATCGTCGGCGGAACGGTATACCCGGGTCTTATGATCACTTCGGGTGCCATTCACTATATGCTGACTCTACTCAACATACCGATCCATATCCGGGACGTCTGTGTATTCTTAGCGCCGATATTCAGCGGTTTGACAGCTTTGGCCACATATTTTTTGACCAAAGAGTTGTGGTCGGAATCGGCGGGTCTTTTCGCGGCCTGTTTTATAGGAATTGGTATTTGAATTGCAATTTATGTTTAAATGATTTGATATTAATGTCAAACCCTATACCCTATGCCTTAGTCCCGGGTTATATCAGCCGTTCCGTTGCCGGCAGTTATGACAACGAAGGCATTGCTATCTTCGCTCTTATGTTCACATATTATCTTTGGGTAAACATCTGTCCAATCGATTGACTGGTCTTTAAACTAATCGATTGATTGTTTAATTGCAGGTAAAGTCAGTGAAGACGGGATCAGTGTATTGGTCAGCGCTGACAGCCCTGTCCTACCTATACATGGTGTCCGCATGGGGTGGATATGTGTTTATAATAAATTTGATTCCTTTACACGTTTTCTTTCTCTTACTTATGGGTCGTTACTCTAATCGCATATATGTCGGTATGTATTCACTACCTGTCCATTGACTCGAATGCCTAACCTTTAACCACATATTGATTGACAGCTTATTCCACATTCTTCATTCTGGGTCTTTTATTCTCAATGCAAATACCATTCGTTGGTTTCCAACCGGTGCGGACCAGCGAACACATGGCATCGGCGGGTGTTTTCCTTTTGCTCAATGCCTACGCTTTCCTAAAATACGTTCAGAATTTCATGACCCGATCGGAAATCAAAGTATTCTTTGTGTCCGCAATCGTAGCCATTGCTGGAGTCGTATTCGCCGGAGTTGTTGGCCTCACATACGCGGGATATATCGCTCCCTGGAGTGGACGCTTCTACTCTTTGTGGGACACGGGTTACGCGAAAATACATATTCCTATCATTGCTTCGGTGTCTGAACACCAACCGACCACTTGGTTCTCATTCTTCTTTGACTTACATCTACTGATCCCTACCTTTCCTATCGGTTTGTGGTATTGTATTAAAGAAGTGAACGACGAAAGAGTGTTCAGTAAGTGATTGATTGAATTGAATTGAATGTCCTGTAATCTAATTGTTTGAATCGCACCGGTAGTTGCACTCTATGCCATAACCGCTGCTTATTTCGCGGGAGTAATGGTCAGACTTATGTTGACCTTAACTCCAGTCGTTTGTGTGTTGAGTGCCATTGCATTCTCCGAATCGTTTTCATACTGTCTTCAGGACGAGAAGCCGTCCCTAAAGAGTCGCTCCAACAGTGTTGACGGTTCGGTAGATTCCAGTACTGATAGTGAAGAGAACAGTCCGAACGGCACCGAAAGGAATAGTCAAAAGCCGAACCTTTACGACAAAGTAATTTTGTTTTCAATCATTAATTGGGTTTTATTTTAATTGTATTATTGTTTGACCGAAAGGCCGGGAAGATCCGCAAAATCAAAGCCGACGTCTCAAAAGAGAATTCAGGAATTGGGGCTAATATGCGGACATTTATATCGGTTTTGTTGGTAATGATGTTAATGTTGTTTGTGGTTCACTGCACCTGGGTCACCAGCAATGCATACTCCAGTCCCAGCATTGTGTTGGCCAGTTATAGCGGCGACGGGTATGTCCTCAAGTGGTGTTTGTAATCAATTTCAAATCCTATGTTTTTGTAAACCATTAGATCCCGAGTTATTTTAGACGACTTTCGTGAGGCTTACTATTGGTTGGCGCAGAACACTGAAGATGACGCCCGAGTGATGTCGTGGTGGGACTACGGGTGCGATTGGTTTAGGCGTTAATGGATTTGAAACTAATTTATCGTTTGATTGTTAATAGCTATCAAATCGCAGGAATGGCTAATCGGACTACACTTGTGGACAACAATACGTGGAATAACAGTCATATAGCTCTCGTCGGCAAAGCCATGGCGTCCAACGAGAGCGCCGCCTATACTATAATGCGTTCGCTGGACGTCGACTATGTTTTGGTAATCTTCGGCGGAGTTATTGGTTATTCCGGAGATGACATCAATAAGTTCTTATGGATGGTTAGGATCGCAGAGGGAGAGCACCCGAAGGACATTAGAGAAAGTGATTATTTCACAGATAGGGGGGAATTCAGAGTTGACTCTCAGGGGGCGCCGACTCTTCTTAATTGCCTTATGTATAAACTCAGTTATTACCGATTCGGCGAACTTCAGGTCAGTTGCCGTCGTGTTTGGCCTCAGTTTAGACGTCAGTTAATGATAAATGAATTTTCAGTTGGACTACAGAAGTCCCGCCGGCTTTGACCGCACCCGCAATATGGAGATCGGCAACAAAAACATCAAATTAGAGCACTTGGAGGAGGCATACACTACAGAGCACTGGTTGGTCCGCATCTACAAAGTGAAAGACCTGAGCAATAGAGAGAAGATTTCTTACGCCAACCGAAAAGTGAAACCAAAATCTGTGTTCACATCAAAAAAGGTAACAATTCTTTGGGTTTGGGTTTGAAATTGGGTTTCAATTAACGGTTTGATTGCATTGACAGACGAGTAAACGAAAGAAGGGAACGATTAAGAGTAGACCCGTTGTACTGAAAGGGAAGCGATTGACTACCAGTGCGACATAGGATAGGATTTGATACCTTGTGTTTAGTAATAATTTATTAATGATTGAGTGCCTAATAGTTTGCAAAACATAATTGCATTTTATTATAACAGACATTGAATTCAATGAAATATTTTTTATTAATTCATAATTTAATTCAATTTTTGTTTGTTTTTTGACTTTTATTCTTAAAATTTATTGTTATCTCATAAGTACTACAATTCTCTGATTACTAGACCACAAAAGCCAACTTTCCCCTGATTTTGCCCCTTTTTAGTGTAATTTTAAACACATTTTTACATACATTTCAAACACCAATCACTCAATTATTCTTTCGGTGCAATCAATGATTCATTTCTTTTGTAAACGACTGACTATTGTATGTATTTGTTGGAGATTTTTGAGCACAAGTCGATTGATTTGTGATTTAATTAATCAAATGATAACTAATTTAAAGACAATTTCTGTTCAAAAACTAGTCATCGATTAAAGAGTCGTATATTTTGGTAAGAATTTGGTTATAATTATAAGACATTCCATAAAAACATACAACAATTGAAACCGACTCTCAATTTGCGGTTAATTTTGACCAAAATTTGGGCCAAATTTGTGGCAATTTGTGTATAAATTGATTAATTAATGGAAACAATAAAATTGGGGACACTTTTGATTAATTTAAGGGGTATTTCAGTTTTTATTTATGTCACCTGTGGTTCTGTAGCTCTTCATTACATCCATTAAATCAGTTCTTCGTAATTGAAATAAGAGTTTGCTTTCGATGTCTTCGACGGCATCTAAGGTGAGGACAAGTGTCTCGTGTTTAAGCATTGAGAACACATTGAGACCATAGACTGGCATAAGGTTTATGTGATTTATATCATTGGTTGCGATCGAAATGTTTTCGGGAAACAGGTCTGACGTGTCGATGAAGAGCACACTCGGACCCCAACCCCTCTCTTCGCAAAGATCTTCAATATATTTGCTTTTGTCGGACGGGATGTCGAGATTGTCGACCACTTTGAGGTCATTCTGCGCTAACTTTGAAGACAACATTGATATCAATCCCTTCACTCTCTTAGGGAACGGCAATATATAGAAGTATGTCTTCGGGCCTCTCGGCCCGTGACACCAACCCCCGTGCTTCCACTGCGGCGCTCGCTTACCCCTGGCCCGAGCCCTTCCCGTTCCCTTTTGTGGCCACGGCTTTCGGTTATTTCCGGGCAACTCTTCGCGGGTTGGCATCCATGTCCAGTCAATCTTCTTATACAATGTCTGCCATTTATGACACTCTTGGATGAGATCGACGCGAGGAAAGGCACCCCAAATGTAAGGGTGAAGGGTTACGATCGACAGCTTTAAAGACTCAACGCTTGACATGTTTTCCAGCCATACCTCACGAATAGGTGTGACCTTTGGGTTAATGTTATCCATGTATTGAAGTTCACGATTGATCACAAGTGGAAGCGATTCCCGACTCGTGTCCATCACTTCGGGCGAAATGATTGGCGCTTCTGTTGGACTCACTGTCGCGTAATTGTGACATAATTTCGGTAAACGTCTTAAAGTCTTGACATTTATGTCATTAACAGTGAATTGATTCAAGAGTTTGACAAAACCTGACGACAAATGTCTTAAACCAGACATCACTTCAAGAGTTTGTGTTTGTTTTCAATCACTTTTTAAATGAAAACAATTCAATGCTTTCATAAAATAAAGTCCTTTTTGTTACTAAGAATATGTGAAAAGTCTATATAATTACTGTAAATAATAGCACCAAAAGTGTTTTCAAATTGAAATATTCAAACTTTTACTAATTGAACATGGTTAATTATTATTTAACGTGGTTAATTCTAAATTAGCATCTTGGCAATATACTTACAATAATAAGCATCAAGGCACAATTTTGATATAAACAAATATTTATTACTTTTTCATTGATTGATATAAAATGTAAAATAAATACAATTTTAAACTGAATTTAGTTTTAATTAATGAGTTATTAATGAAATTGTTTTATAATTAGTGACAAAACAATACAAAACATTAGTCTTCGTCCGAATCGTCGGCTCTTTTAGTGGCCTCTAAGTCCTGAGTGGCGGCCGACAAGTCTGTGGACGACTCCCGAAGTCTTTCTCCTATTTATAGATTTAAAACAATTAATAAACTAAAAGACAAAAAGCATTGAAACTCACGAATCAGTTCTGCGATCGCTCTTTGGGTCCGCTTTTCCAGTCTTTCGGTCTTCTTCTGGAGATTCCTCTTCAGATCCCAATCCACTTTACGCGGCGCTAAACTCGTTAAGTCCTAACCGTTTAAGAAATTGGGTTTCAATGAACACTGAAATCAAATACAATTGACAACTACTGACCACTTCGTCGATAACTGTTGTCTGTTTTGCTTCCGATAATTGGTCTTTGATTTGGTCTTCGACTACAAAGAGTGAAACAAAACAAAAGTGAAAATCAAATAAAATAATTGTTTCAATGAATACCCGATTCGGGCTTTGCTTTCGGTATTGAACTCTCTTTTAATGTCTCGTCGTTTGGATTATATGAACGAAATTTGGGCCTAAAATGGGAACCAATTGAGTGATCATTGGATCTAATAATCAATTTGTGGTGAAATGTCATACTTCGGCAAAACGTGTTGAACTTCACCACCATTTGTGTCATTAGAGCTCTTATTCTTCATCCTCTCTAACCTTTCCTTTCGTTTTCGGGCCTCTTCTTCCAGATGTCCAACATTTGGCTCTTCGGAACCCATTAGTGATAATCAGTTGAATGTCTGAAGAATTGAATGAATGATTGAAAACAAAAACATTGACTGAAATGCAAAACCCATTCAATGACTGAAAGACCCCTCTCTTTGACACATGTTTTACAATATTTAAAATTTACACATTGTTTGTAAACAATCCCTCAATTGATGTCAACTCTTGAGAGTCTGAAGACATATGCGGTGATACCTGCGGCCGGAAGTGGTCAGCGATTCGGTGGTTCACCGAAACAATACGCCATTGTTTGCGACAAACCATTGATTTATCACACAATCAATGCTTTCCTCAGGTATTCAACGATTGTCTCAAAAAGTGGTTTCAATTGTTTGACCTCTTCTTCAAGGATCCAATGGTTGGACAAAATCATTGTTATCTCTGATTCAGAAAATGTCAAATCAATGGAAGAAATAATTTCATGGATTAGTCATCAAAACCGAATCCATTTAGTCATCGGAAGCACAACAAGACATCGATCTATAGCTAAAGGCATCCAAACGATAGACACTAACCGATGGCCTCTTCCAGACATTGTGGTCATACACGACGGCGCCCGACCTCTGGTCGACGAACTACTTCTCATTAAATTAGTTGACTTTGCGCTCAAATACGGAGTAATTGTTTGTTAAGACGTATAACAGTTGTTGTCCTCTCCCTGTCCTCAATGTTTAGATCTTTCCATTACTTATCTGATCCTATAATCAGTTGATCCCAAGTCTTGTTTAGATAACTCTTTGTTGAAGAGTTGATCCAATAGTGAACCGCAACTAATATACGATTAAATGTTTTTGTCTTTAATACTAACAATAATTGTTGGCCTAAACCAAGGCTTCGGGCGTTATCTGCAAACTGACGTCCACTGTGTTGTCGGTAACTAATGATCACTTTCTGGACAAAGCATTGGACAGAAGTGAACACTACGCCAGTGAAACCCCACAGGCCTTCAAATACCAGTACATAAGAGAAGCCTATAATAAGGTATTTATTATTTGATTTGTTTTCAATAAAATGATTGAAAATTTATGATTAAGTGCTCCGAAAATGACTACGAATTCAATACCGAGTGCTTAGATTTGGTTCAAAGGTATACCGAATCAAAGGTCAAACTCATTGAAGCAAATGCTGACCAGTATTTCAAAGTGAGTGCAAAACAGGCTTTGAATATAAATCTAATGAAATGTTTGCAAACTTTAGGTTACGTTTAAAAAAGACATTTACTCTGCGGAAGGGGTTCTCAAAGGTTTGCAAATTAATGTCAATTAAGCTGTGATTAAATGATTTGTTGTTTAATATCAGACAAAAAGGATGTTTTAATTCATTGCGACTTTGAATCCGAATCTGAAGTCAATTATCTCTTCATTAATGACTTGAGAGAGTGTTTGGAGAAAACATTTACTAAAGTATTGTGTTTTCAATCAATCAATTGATTACGGTACTTATTTAATGGTAATTACATTTAATACCCCTTAAGGTGGCCTTCTTTAACAATTCCTCTTCAGTGAAGTTGACATACAATCCATTAGTTGTAAGAATATTAATAAAATACTGCAACTCATGGAAAGACATGTCAGAGAAGTGTATCTCAAAATGCGATTCTTTGGTTTACGTTATCATAACTTGCAGTCAAGTAATCAATACTTGTTATCAAGAGATCAACGCTTGGGTTAAGTCTAAGACGGTTGACATCAAAAGATTTTTTGCCGTCCATTGCGATAGAGATGTATGTTTTGGACAGTTATCTGGTCTTTGTTTTAATCGCTATTTTCTCTCAGAATATCAATCAAAATAGTGAACGCATTATAAAAACTATCGTTTATTTGTCCAAAGAGTGTCCGACGGAACTGAGTGGACAGATATTCTTCATATAAATACTCAAAATGAATGCAAACGAATGGCTATTACTCTCTGAACACCTGTCCATCATTTTAATAGTATTTATAACTTAATTATTGGTTTAAATTTGATTTTATTTTTACAATTGATTCAAAGATTTAAACATTTTTTGTGTTTTTCCTTCAATTGTTTGAAATATTTATTGTTTTTGTTTTAAATGTGTTTTTAATCACTATTTTATCGGAAGTTATGAATAAATTATAATTTTCTGAATTAATTTCCATACCTTTTGTATGAGTCCTACTACTATCAGCAAGGATATTTTCAAATTGAAGTGTTTTATAATATATTTTAAGTTTCAAATAACCCGGGACTCAGTTTTACACCCCTTTTAGGTGTAACAGTGTTTTTGGATTTAATACTAAAACTGATATAAAAATACGTTTTTTATGAATAGTTTTAAACATTTTATTGAAGAGTAAGTGAAAAGTGGTTTCAATGAAGACATTGAAGACATTATGACATCAAATGAGAAACAATTGTCTCATCTATTAATTGGTGAACATTTCGGCCAAATCGTGGCAAAAGTGGCCGAAGTATTGCTGACCAATGGTTTGTCACCTTTGGGTGTAATCGTGAAGACATCGGAAGAGTCGGCGGAAAACGTGAAGAAATCTTTAGTGACTTTAATTGAACACAATTTCATCACTTTTGAGACCAATTCAAAGGGTTTTGTTGAGTACGACATCGAAGTGGAAGAAGTGTTAACTGTCTTAAGATATCCGAAGTATATCTATGTCTCGAAAATGCTTTTCGGAGACGAAGCCGAGTATATGACTGAAGAACTGCTTAGACATGGAGTGATGACAATGTCTCAGACCATACAACAGGTGGTCAACCGTTTGGCACAGGCTTTGGATCACAAGAATTGCGGAGATTTGGTCCGAAATGTCCACAAAGTGTTCACTCAATTAGTTTCAATGCATTTCATACAAAGAGCTCATACTTTGAGTGATAATCAAAACAATTATACAATTATTAAAACAATTTCCGATAAAATGGATTCAAATCTCTATTCTTTGCCGAAAATTGATCTCAAACTCATCAAAGTTGAAGAAAACGGTAAAAATGAGGTCAAACAGGAGGCAGAGGTCGGATGTAGTGCTGAAGAGCCGGTGAAGAAGAGGAGGCGAATGAGCTCTGATTCAGACGACAATCTCAATGATAAGGATATCTATTGGAAGATAAATAGATGTCGTTTTGACCAATACTTAAGGGATCAGACAATTGTGGACACAATTAAGACTCATTATGACGACCCGAAGGCCGGAGAGATCGTTAGGATTATTCTTAAACTATCGGAAGTGAATACACTTCCGACTGAGTCGACCACTTGTCCCCTCTCTAAGCCAGAGATCATTCGCGAAGTACTGAAAGATAAAGTCTGTTCCGACGCTCAAGAAGTGGATCAGTATTTGATGTGTTTTCAAGAAGACATTAACTTTAGATTTGTAGTGAAGACTGAGGACCGAAGCGATGGTATGTTTTCAGTAAACATAATGCGATTGTTTGACAAATTGGTTGAAAACAGTTTGTCATCGATTATTGAAAACCGTTTTTGCGGTAAAAGTGCCCGAATTTTCCGTTTATTAGTCGACAAAAAGTATTTACAACAGAAACAGATCGAAGACTTAGCGATGATTCCCTCAAAAGAGGCCAAACAATTGACTTATAATTTATACTTCAATTCAATGCTTAAAGTGCTTCAGTGCCCCAAAACAGTAGATTACGCGCCGTCGAGGACTTTCTTCCTCTTCACTGTCGATACTGTAGACCTGAGTCGCCGAACACTCCAACAGTGCTATCAGTCGGTGTCCAATGCCATCAATCGTCGACTGTTTGAAGTCCAACAAAACAAGGCATTACTCGAACGCAAGACCTTTATTGACGCCATTATATCGAGTTTAGAGCACCAGCAGTCTGTCCAAGACGTGGAGCAACAGATCCAAGACCTAAAGGACTCGTTTACAGGCCATGACATCGAACTCCTGGAGAAAGTGAACCAAAACGTGAAAAAGTTAGAACAAAGTGAACTCCAAATCGACGAAACAGTCTTTCTATTGAAGACATGGATCAGATTGAAGACCATTAACAGCAAAGCGTCGGAAAAGATTGATCCGAGAGTTATGGCAAGAGTTTGAACTTTGAGTCGAATTTGATTTCCAATTGTCTCTTAAAGTCTTGTAATTCCTTTACAAATGTAAATAAGATTTGAATTGATTTGAAGACAAAATATAATAATGTTTTTGTTTTACTCTATCTTTTTGTGCTCTAATTATATCGATCTCCCGTTCCTTGAAATTGATATCCTTTGCCGGATCGTCAGGTATTACCAGTTCTGTCACCTGTTGTGGAATCACTGATGTCATCGTTCTTTTGATGGTATCTATGGATTCAAAACCGATTTTATTGAAGGAATCGCTTCCAAAGGGTATTAAAACTGGTTTTGTATAATCGGTTTGAATTCCCGACGAATCCATTGATGTCTCAAATGTTAACAGATTTAAAACATTTCGACATTTATTCATAAGTACTTCAGATTTGGTCGAAACAAACATGAGTTGAGAACCAATTGAATGAGACATTACTCGCAAATACCTTACAATCAGTTTCTTCTTTTCGGGATCGAAGTCCTAATGATTTTAAGGGGTTTAAGGGGTATTTGTTAAATAAATAATTGATTGCTTACTATACCTGAAAAATGTCATATTTTGTTCCGACTATTACTAAAGGAATGGGAAATACATTCAACTGTTGAATGTCTTCGTGTTGTCTATCAATCCTTTCCTTTGATTTGTCTTTCAGTCGTTGTTCTAAACTCTTGTCATTACTTTTGGACACTATTTTTGAGATGTGTTCTCGAGTTGATGTCAAAAGTGTTTCCGTTGTTATCACCAGTTCTTCCGGTGCCGACAAATCAATGACCACTACCACAGAGGTAGAGCTTAAAAGAGAAATCAATTGAATGAATACTAAACTGACTTAAAGTTGAATACAAACTGCAAATTGCGTTCATTTAATGCAAATTCAATCAAATTAGTGAATAGCACTCCTCCACCCAATTCCCATACATTACACACATCTTTCCTCTGGGTATTCATAAAAATTATCAATACTTAAAAATGATTAAAATTCTTGCCTACCGTTCCGTCACTTCTCTGCTTTCTAGCGAACATGTATTCCAAAGCGAGGGTAGGTTTTGGAGAATCGTTTTTATCGATAAATCTATAGATAAGACTTGTTTTCCCCTTAAATATTGAAATATGATTTCAATTTTCATTCAGTTAATGAATATTTCATTGGATATACCCCTTGTTTACTGCCAACCACCACAAGAGATGACTTTCCATTTGGTTCATCCTCTTTGGTCTGGGATGCAGAGAGTTCTGCCGCTATTTCCCAAATAGTCTTCCTTTGGATAAAAAATAATTGCAATAAAACTAATCATTCATTAAATCTATTACTTCTCGGAAGTCATCGAAAAATGTTTCTGAAGTTTACAGACAATTAAGTTATTATTTTGTTTCTCAAAGCAATGGTTGGCAACAAAACTGACAAAACTGTTGTCAACCGAAAGCAAATCAAAACAAACAATAAAATCAATTATTTTGTGTAAAATTTTTAGTTATATTAAACGACAATCAAATCATGTCTTACAGAGAATTGAGAAGTATTTTCATTGAAATCGCAATTAATTTCAATTAATTTCTTGTAATATTAAAGATTTCACAGAAATGTTGAGAGCATTGGGTTATCCACGACTGGTATCGATGGAAAACTTCAGAAATCCTAACTTTCCATTAGTGGCCGAAGTCTTACAATGGCTTATAAATAGGTTTCAAATTTGACTTCAATTTCATTGATTTTTAAAAAGTAATTATAATTAAGATTTGATCCGTTGATTGAAATACTGGGTGACATTGACACTGAACAGGATCGGGTCATCTTTGTCAGAACCTGTGCTCAAACAATGGTAAGAGTTGTGGAAATCTATTGGAATTCTAAATCTGTATTAATTTCATGTAAATTAAGGCAACGAAAGCACAAATCAATTTGAATACAAAAAAGCTGTATATGTCTGACGGACACGCAGTGCAGGAGTTGCTGAAAATTGCAAAACTATTATACGAGGCCTCAAAACAGTCCGATCCCAACAATGTTGAGGACAATGACATCACTGAGAGTTTGTTGTCGGACAACAGTATTATAACAAAAGTCTGTTTTCAATCAATTTTATAAAACCTTTAAATTTTGATCATATCTTCAGTTAAATGAATTGAAAGTTTCGCGACAATTGGTCTCAGATATCACCCAAAGAGGGGCTAATCTGTATGACTTGTTGGCACAGGAAATAGAGATTAGGGAACAAAGGGCTTCAGTGATGGCCCGACAGCTGGAGATTCCCGAAATTGAAAGAAGTATTAAGGAATCGATTAAAGAGTTTAAGACAGAGATTGAAAATATAAACTATAAGATCGATAACGTGGCCGCAGATGAGGTCAACCTCGACGTCAAGATTGAAAAGAAAAGATCAGAATTGGATAGAAATCAGAAGAGATTGTCAACACTTCGCTCAGTTCGGTAGGCATTCCTCTATCCAACTGTCCATTCATCTAATTTTACAGAATATTCTAAACTGAATTCAATTTTCAACTAATAGTCCGGCGTTTATGGATGAGTACGAGAGACTGGAGGAAGAGTTGGCACAGATATACGAGTTATACATAACTAGGTTTAGATGTCTTACATTTCTTGAGCAACAGTTGGAAGAAATAGAAGAAACAGAAAATCAAAAAATTCAGGTTTTATTGGGTTTTCCTTTCATTTGGATATCAATTGGGGTTTCATTTGTTCTATACTTTTATAGCAAAGAGAAGAACAAATCAAACAAATGGTGGAACAGATGAAACAGGAAGAGCTCTTAAGGGCAGAGACAGAGACTGCAGACGTAGACGATATAATGGCCAGCAATGAAGAGGAAGACAGCGATGAAATCGCAGATAATTTGGGCGAAGATAAGAGAAGGGTTAGACGTAATACCGTTTCCGTTAACAAAAGGAGTGCAACGACGGGAAGGGTTCGCATATTTGGGTCAATACTGGACGGGGAGAAAGATGACAGTTTGGACTCTGACCTGGATTTGGATGAAGACGACGACGCGTCTGATTTGGACAGTGAGGACGAAATGGAAATTTTGAATTTGACTAACAGTAAGACAAAAGCAGATAAAATGGTCACAAACAGTGAAGACATTCAGAAGAATAACGATTCGGACAATGATTTCTGAATAAAATAATAATCATTTGTCCGATTGTCTCCTAACTGTCCCATCTCTATCCCCTTTCTGTCCCCTTTCTCACTCAATTATCTTAAAGCCCCTTATTTTCAAATAATTGATTCAAAAGTTGTTTTTAATAATAATTTTGTTTTATTTTAATTGAATTATTGTTTGAAAAATAAAATCTAAAAACAATTTACAATTGATTTTCTAAAACAGATTTTCATAACAATTAATACAATAATAATTTGTTGGTTCGGAAACATTTTGGTCACAAGTATTCAATTGATATTTAATTTATATTTTGGTTTATGTTTTCAAAGAATATAAGTTTGAGCTCAATATAAACCAGGGATTGGGAGGTATTATAGGGTCTGGAGATTCGGACAGAATATAACTAACCGTTTCTTATATTCAATATTTCAGTTATTGTTTGTTTTGTAACCCTTTCTCTACTTATTTTCAAATTAAAGACAATATAAAGGGTTATAAGTTATAAATGAAAAATAAGACAAAACTTCAGGTTTTAGTGGTTTTTATGTCTTATATTGAGTCCGAAAGTCATTATTCAATGCTTTTATATAAAAGACTAGACTTTGAAAAAACTTAACTCTTTTTTGATGTAAATAAATATGAGTTGAAATATGAGTGCAATTGTAATACAATTTGTAATACTTTGGCGTAATTTCAATCAGTTTTACAATAATTGTCGAAACATTTTGTCGAAATCAATGGATTTATAGAGAACTTAAGGGAATGTCCTATAAATTGGGGGAAAAATAGTTTCAATTAGATTTGAATTAAAATTGTTTTTACAATCACTTGATTACCACTTCATTGACATTGAAGTCAACTCTTTTGATGCGTTCAATGTCTGAGTCGTCGTTCAGTCTCTTTGCAGCAGAACTTGAGTCCATATTTGGTGACAATTTGGACTGAATTTGCGGCAAACTGTTGAACGACTCGGAAATGAGGTAAAGGCCTGAATAGATGTCGGAGTCATTAAAAAGGGATGACTTTATGATTGAATTATTAATGAATTGATTATAAGATGAATGTCTCGAAGAAGACGACGGATTTGTTATGTAATTATTGCTTTGGTTTTGCATTTCATTCAAATTAGTTGTCATTTGATTACAACAATCAGTGATTGTGTTAATTGAATGGCAATTAGTTTTGTCGATAACGGCATGAATGACATCAATGGTTATACTTTGGGCCAAATTCTTAGCAAAAACGTCTAAATCCATGACATTATCATTGATTTCATTGATAACGGACTTTGAAATCAAGGGTTGAGTTTCGATATCAACTAAAGTATAGTTAATTGGAGAGCAATTCCTCTGCGGTTTGACTGTTGTATTGATTTGTGATTTAGTTATGGATTTGAAGCTGTCTTTACGACACGGACAGTACGACTGCGATGATTGGGTGCGCTTTGCGTTCTTCTTTGGTTTGCTGTCATTCAGTTGTTGGACATAAGACTTGTTATCCTTTTCACTCTTCTTCAGCTTCTCCTTCAGATACGCCACTTCATGCTCCAGGTCTTCCACTTTGAGGATCAAAATATCAATTTTGTGTTCGCAATGAGTCTTCTCTTTCTCACAGACACTCAATGTCTGCAAAATCTTTTGTTGAGATTCTTCTACCAATTGATTAATTATTCTTAAGACTCGCCACAAACGCAATCCAATCAACAAAAGGGTCGACTGTTTGCGGGAATTGTGTGAATAAAAGACAACACTTAGAGTGAAGACTACAATAACGAGCAAAGCGTCCAATAATTCAAACAATTGTATAAATAGTTTAGTTTTTCCGCAATATATTCGCAACAAAACCTGTATTTCATTACAAAGTGTTAAACATTTCTTTAGATTTAGTTTTGCTTTCAATTCTTACTTCAGTTAAGAAAAAGGATATAATTGTTAACCAAATGTAAGACAATATATGTCTCACTCTGAGGAGAGTTGGACTCATTTGAGGCCCAGACTCCGTCCCATTAATAGTGTTGTTTGAGTTTATGATTGTGCAGTTGGGCTCTGAATATGACGGGTCTTTTCATTGAGAAACAAAATGCAATTAAAAATTAAAATAAAATTTACATTTCTTTCAATCATTTGTTCAAAAGATTTGAACTGATTTTGTGTTTCATATTAATCACTAAATGACTACTGAAATGAGGAAATGACTTAAACCTTGGATCCAATTCCCATCGATTAGTATTTGGGATAAAATGATAAAAATGTTGATTAAAACCAATAAAACGATTAAAACATTGAAAGCCTTTGAATTCAATGCATTCCAGAGACGAGTCGTTACTCTTTGGACACAAAAGACAATCATTCACTCAATTGTGGTATAAATTGAAAGACAATTAAAGACATATTACTTGTAATTGTGGTCATCGTTGAGGTCAAGACCGGCGAAACCCCAAAGCGATGGATCGGAGGATCGGATCAAATGCTCTTTACTTTGAAACATACCATCAATTGATTCATTGATTCATTCAATTCACAACTCCTTTGCCATTGATTTCAGACATTATATCAAATCAATGATTGTTTACATTATTTGTATTAAAAATATATGAAATAAAATACAATTAAATAAATAATAAATAAATAATTGATTTGTATTTCAATTGAAAACACTTTAATAGTAAACAAAAAATTATTGATTGAAAGAGAAATTCATTCATAAAAACAAATACTCTTACTATAAGTGCACACAAAAGCACTCAAACCCTGTCCTCTGGTGACGAGAATATCCACTAAATATATCCTAATATAGGATTGCAATCAATATATCGACTTTTTTCACAGGTATTCATAGGTTTTAATCAATTCAAAGGTGCATTGTATGTAATATACTCTATCAATGATCAAGGTGAAATATTTTGAAGAGATTCTGTGGCCTTTAACCCATTGTCTGACCACTACCTGACCCAACAGTCCTGTTATTAATGAAAACATTTATGATTTATCACAGTTTTAAAGATTATTTTGTAATAAATATCAGAATTTAATGAAAACTTATTTCCAATGCTTTGAATCAGTATTTGATATCAAATATCACTTTAAACTGAATTTCTTATGAAGTTTTTTGAAAATATGTTTTGCTTTTCAATAAATATTTTATTTATTCAAAGTTTCGTTAAATGAAAGTCAGTTTAAAAACAATTATTATTCAAATAAATAATTTGTTTAATCTTTGATTGAAATCATAATATAATTAATGAATATTTAAAAATAAAATGTCATTTCAGTTGTAATACAAAAATGTTTGCATAAATCAAAACATTAATAATTATTTGCATTTCATTGTCATTCAAACAATTTATTTCTCGTTTGAGTCATCTTTAAGATTATTAATCAATCAATTGCTGACAATATTGAGTACATGTGTTTCAAACAGGAACTGGATCATATTACTAATTTAATTTAATAAATCTATAAACTTTAATTCAATTTAATTCAATACTAATGACAATCATTTCATTTGTTTAAACATAAAGTTATAATTGAATTAAAAATTATTATTATTTTTAACAAAAAAAGACAACAATTTTGACAAAAAATTATTGAGAAATAAAGTTGAGATCAAATTATTTCCTGATATTTACAACACATTTATGAAATAATAATTTAATTTCAACTTTAAAACTGATGTTTAAATAATTATTAATTGATTTTAAACACAATTACAATAATTATTGAGTTTATTATACAAAACATTAATTTAAGAAAATCTTTATTTGGTATTCATTTGCTTTGAAAAACTGAGAAAACATTTGCATTTCATTTGATTTAATAAAAATTTACTTTACACTAACTGTTGATGAAATGGTTTTTGCATTTCGTGAAACACATAAATAAATTGTGAATTAATTTTAAATTATTTGAATTATTTGTTATAACTTACGCCTAATATCACAATAATTATTGAAATAAATATTAATTTCGTGTCTATTTTTAATCGAGTGCTAGAACTAGGGGTATGTGTTATCAAATGAGCTGCGTTTGCACCTGAATCTGAGGTCATATCTTTGACCGTAGGCCACGACCCGTTGTTAGGTTTGGCCTCAATGCCCAAAATATAACACAAGTAGTTGTAGTGGTCGGTCATCATTAGGGGCTCTGATGTATAGTTTCTCTTAAATCCTTTGCAAATTCAAAGTATTTTCTGTTTATATTTGATATCTAATGTAAGTAAAGATCATTAATCACATACCCGGCCCGCGTGCGTACATAATTGTACGCATCTCTTCAACATCATAGGGATCGTAGCCATGATGTCCTCTAAAGAAACGGTTGGTTTTCAAACAAGTTTATAATCTAATAATGACTAATCACTTGCCCGTAGAGTACATCCCAAACGGGTTTGGTTTTGGATTCTTGTGGGAACTGAACGTAAAGTGAAATTCAAATTTAATTGCAATGAAAGTGAACTCTCACTAAATACCCACTCCTTTAACAAAATATCCCTTCTCTGCCACTATTAGTATTGGAGAAGTCCTCCGATGATGTTTGATGTGATACCGTTCCGGAATGTCCTCTTTTTTATAAAATTTGAAACCCTTTGTATGCGAAGCATTCAAAGCCTCCAAAACCTAACCATATATTCAATAAATTTTATTAAAAAATAACAAAAATTATTTTTAATTGAAATTAATATTCACTTAATGTTTGATATTTTAATAAATAAAAACATAATCATTGCTTTCAAACGCTTTACTGAAGTGTATAATCATTTTAAACCAATTAAAGGGGGTTTTGAGGAAAAACAATGCAAAATAAACTCACTTTTGATTCCCTATTCTTTTTGGGGATAAGGAAAGCAGTTGTGCCCCTGTCTAACATCATTTCAATATCTTCCGGGTCTATAATATTGTCAATGTTAATCATTTTAGTGTTTTTATTCTCGTTCACTTCAATCATTCCGTGATCACTGACAACAACGACATTAACCTTAAAATTGTGTCGAAATGACGGAAAACTTTGGTTCAAAAGTTCATTCAATGAATAAAATCATAAGTAATGAATGAAAAGTGTATTAAAACCTGATTTTGTAAATTTCTCTTTTCTATCTCGTCCTGAAGGGTGGATAGGATTTTGTCAAAGTCCTGAACCGCTTCCTTACGCTCAGAGGACTCGGATCCAAATGCATGACCCATGGCATCAATCGCTTCGTAATATACGAGACCTAAATGCCAGTCCTCCGCTTCAAACTGATCCAGAATCTCATACAAGGCGTTGAGGGTGTCCTCATAGGGCTTAGACCAGGTCCAGTAGCTCTGGTACTCTAAGCAATGTGTCGGCTCTTTTCCCCTAATTTTAATCTGACACCCGTCCCACCAGTAAACCGCTGTTTTTAAGCCATGCTTTTCAGCGTTAACCCAAAGAGGTTCGGCGCCGTTCCACCAGTGCGGGTGCGAGGCATTCACGTGTGGGGCCATAAGGAACAGATCCTTTTCCTTTGGATCGTACATAAAGTTCTGTACCATTCCATGGCTCTCACCGTAAAGACCTTAAGGAAAGTAATTATCATTTAATTGTTTACTAAACTAAACAATTGTTTTGTAGTCTAAATACAGAAACACTTAATGAAATGGATTTGAAATTAAGTTCTCATTTATTGTCTCAAACTTTTCGCTTAAGATATTAAATGAAATCAAAAGCTTTTTAATGACTTTTTTGTTAAATTAATGTAATTATCAAAAAGTTTTTATTTAATTAAGACTTTGTGTTCACAGCTATTCCTAAAATAAATAAATCCAAAACTGAATTAACAATTGTTTGACAAAATTGAAATTAATTGAAACTATTTGTGAAAGAAATTGCAAATCAAAAGCTAATCAAAGAATGATTTGATAAATAAATGCAGAAATAATTGTCTTTCAGTTAATTATGTTTTTTTGTCTAAAAACATAATTAATTTTCAATTTATGTTTAAATTAATTGCAATTAAAATTAAATTAATATTATTTAGTGTTTGAACTGTAAATCCAATGCAAGTGTAGAACAGAAATCAAATATTTTCACTAATTATTGAATGTTTGACCTCTTTATCAGTGCTTTCATATATTTAGAGATACTTTCTTCAAAAGAGGTCACAAATCATCAAAATATACAATTCATAACGTATTAGTGAAGAGAGGCTTAGAGGAGATATTTAAGACAATTGAGAGCACAAGTAGTCTTCACTTTTAACTGAAGACAAAAATAAATTTTAAGAAAAACCTGAAATTCATTTCACATTTAATGAAATTTTTTTTTAACGACAATAACTATATTTAAAATCAATTAAAAATTCATTAAATTATTTTAAATATTAATAATTAATAAGAAAATGAATGAATTGAAAGTGAATTTATAGATTGAAAAGACGGCACATGTCTAACATTGCAGAATACCTGTGCCCGGAATGTCAGCAAATAAGGCAAAACTGGAAGCAATACTGAAAGTTTGTTTCACTCATAGAAAGGTTAGTGGGTTTTGAGGTTAGAGTAACGGTTAGTGTTTTACAGGAAGTTTATCACAAACACGACTGTCCGACAGAAGATTCCACTTCAGACCCCTTACCTGTCACTATCGTATACCAGTTCGGGTATGAGTTGGCCGGGAATATTGGCTGCACATACTTGGCGTGCACTCCATTCTCTGCCATCCGACTGAAGCCGGTGAGTGAGGGGTCGTTTACATAGTCATGTCGGATACCGTCGGCTAATATAAGTATAGTTTTTGGCCGATGTCTCCGCACAGTTGGATCACAAAACACAGCACATGAAGTGAGAATTACAAACTTAAAAATCAATTTCAATGAAATCATTGTGTTTTTGCGAAACGTTCGCAATATTTGAGTGAATTTTTAATAGAAATAAATTAATTGAAAAAAGTTTTATAAAAGTTTTCAATTGAGTCTCAAATACATCGATATATGTCAGACACGCCTCAGGGGAAGGCCTGCAACGACTAAATGGCACGCAATTGGGATTTACTTTCGGTTTAATTAAGTTTTAAACTTAATCTTTATTACAAACTCAGTATTGAGTGCTCTCTCACTCAATGAATGATAGATTCAGACAATAATCAAAAGTAAATCAAAACAACTTTTGTGTTGTTCTCCAGAACCAGATAATTATGTTATACTCCCTGGCCTTAAGGTTCAACAGTCACAGCACAGGACTGTTAACAGAGTTTGAGTTCAATTAAAATAAATCCCTTTTTATTGAAAAGTAAAGTTAAAAATCATTTCTTCATTTCATTTACAAAATATTTTCAAATAATTTAATTTTAGTTAAAATTTCATTCAATTGTTTAGTATATTATGTAAACCGGGGCTAAAATTGGATACCAGTGCTCATCAGTTCTTTGCCGTCGACTCCTTCAGTGAAACTGTGCGGTTGAAGACAAGTCTACCGCGTCTTGAGTCCGGATCGACACTAAAAAAGCCGATTCTCTCGAATTGAAACTTATCGTAAGGTTTGGCGTATTTGACGGAAGTGTCGACAAAAGCCTCTGTAATAACAGTCAATGAATTGCGATTGCAGTCAGCGATGAAACCATTCGGCACTTCCGACACGTCTTCGGGATTCTTGTGGTTAAACAGTCGGTCATAAAGTCGTACTTCGGTTATGATAGGAGTGGACACCCAATGAATGAATGACTTGGGTTTCGATACTTCGTCCGCCTTATGGCACAGCGCTTCCAGACTTTCAATTCGGCCGTTACTTGACTTTAAAACTTTGGTCACTTCGATGACATAACCCGTATGTTTGAGTCCAACCGTTTGTTTTGATGTCAGTCTTCGGTAACTCTTGTCATCATTTTCTTCTCTGAAGTCATCTCTTTCGATGAAAACCTCTCTTTCAAAGGGAATCAAATGGTTTGAAGTCTTCGTGGGATCGGACGGAAAGTCGGGTACTTCCAGATAAATGGGAACTAACGGTGTCTTCGATGGAAAGTTTGTGATTCGTATCTTCAATGGATTCAATACAGCCATAGCTCGCGGCGCAGATATATTGAGATAATCCCTGACACTCGCCTCCAACATATGGGGCTCAACAACAGTTAGAGCACCCGTTAAACCCATTTTGGTTACAAACGAATTGATAGCTTCGGCGGGAAATCCTCTTCTTTTGAGTGCTGTAAGTGTGAACAGTCGAGGGTCGTCCCAATCCGACACAATCTTTTCGTCAATCAGTTTCGCGATCTTTCGCTTCGAAACTACGGTATAATTCATATTAAGTCTCGCGTATTCCCACTGAACGGGACAATAGATGTCCAGTGCATTGCATAACCAGTAATAAGAGGATCGGCGGTTCTGAAACTCTTTTGTGCACAAAGAGTGTGTTATGTTTTCAATTGAATCGCACAAACAATGAGTGAAATCATATGTCGGATAAATACACCACTGATTGCCTGTGCGGTGATGTTCGATGAACTTTATCCTATAGGCCACTGGATCTACCTTTCCTTCTTCAAGCGTTATCTTCATTCTAAGAGTCGCCTCTCCCTCTCCTATCTTTCCGTTTTTCATATCTTCAAACAGTCTAATACTCTCAGCGACCGGTCGTGTCCTCCACGGACTCGGCGGTGGATTAAAGCCTTTAAGTTCTTCTTGTTTCTGATGACAGACATACGCCATGTCTTTGAGAATCAATTTAACCGCAAATTCATACAATTGGTTGAAATGGTCGGAAGAAAAGGTGATTTTAAACGGTTTATATCCCAACCACTCAACCATTTCCTTGATTTCCCGCACAAACCGTTCCTCTTCTTTCTCGGGGTTTGTGTCGTCGTATCGCAGATAACAGAAACCATCGAACGCTTCGGCGTAACCGAAGTTGACGTTCACAGCCTTCGCGTGACCGATATGTAGGATACCATTGGGTTCGGGAGGAAATCGAGTCAACACTTTACCGCCCGTTGTCTTCAGGTGTTCGGCAATCAATTGTTTGGTCTTATCGGTGACGACATAGCCTTCTGTTTTGAAATTCTCTCCCGATTTGTGAAAATGTGTTTTATTTTTGATTAATTCAATGAAATTCAAACTTTCCGTTGAGTTGTCCATCGATTCACTGATTATCTGTTTCTTTGATTCGTTAACCACTTTATTAGACTTTTCTTTTGCCGGTTTCGCCAAATCCTGTTCAGTCTTCGGGCCCAACAGTTCCAACACCTGTCGATCGACCTCTTGTTTAACGGCCTTTCCGTCGGCAAACTTCAAAGTCTTCTTAATTTCCGACAAAATGAGTCCACAATTAAATCGATATCTCTTTTCAATCAAATCTTTTCTGTGTTTTTCAATCAATGATTTCACAGAATCTGTGATCTGTTGGTCACTAACAGTGACTCCAACGCCAGCGCAGGCATCAAACGCCTTGATGTCCACCTGACTGGACGGGTGTGAAAGCAGGTAATCAATGGCAGCGCTTAACTTCACCTCTGAGTCGATCTTCTCTTTAGCGATATATTCAACAATCAGTGGTAAATGGGATCTGATTTGAGACCTAATAGTAGTCGCCGTTTGGTAAACAAGTTTTCCCACAGTTTTGTTGAATCCGTTGTTTGTATTCAAGTATTTGTTTGTTTCGGCAATTAATTCACTCAACGTTTGACTCAAGTTATCATTTTTTATGGTCTCCTTTGCCTTGTCTTCACTCAAACCGATGGAAACAAACTCTTTAATCAATTGTTCACTCATTTTGACAATCAATTGATCCAATGGTTAGACTGTTCTCCAGATATCTCTCAAAACCTTTGGAGATATTGAGACAAAAAATGTGTTAAAAATTCATTCAATGCTTTGTTTGACTGAAAAAACAAAACATTAATTAAAATATTATTTAATTATAAATAAAACTAACGTTTAATCAGATGTTTGTTAAGCACTGAGACTTTGATTACAATATGTTTTGTTTCAATAATTTAATTAAAGGTTTGTTTGAAAAACCGGTCAAACCTTGAGTGCAAGTGATGTAAGGATTGACACAAATCAGTAACAATTGATAATTAATTGAATTTAAACCCCTTATCACTGAATACCCCTTAACTTAACAAGTGTTCAATTAATCTGAACTTTAAATCAATTTAATTGATATAACAATCACTCATAAAGTGCTCAACTGTTCAGCACTGAAGGCATGGCTTATATTCACTTCAATCACAACAAGCGTTACATAAATACCACTCAAATGAGTCCCTAATCTCTAATCCATTCATAGATTGCATTGAAATAACATTGAAATCAATATTTCATTGAATTTTCAAACGTTTAATAAAATGTTATTTAGTTTTTGGTATTTCTTATCAATAATTGCAATACTTTTTGAATATTTCATAATTGAAATGATTTTTAATTGAATTACCGGTGCTTTCAGTCAATCATTGACTTTCATTGCATCACAACTCATGACAAAAACTTTTCATTGATTTCAATTGAAATTTGAGTCAAAAATGAGTTCAAATGTGTTTGAAATGTGTTTCAAATGATTTCATTTCCAAACAATTTTCAATTTTTATGTTAAGAATATTTTTCAGCAAAACTAATGAATAAACACTAAAACCAGGATTAGTTTAGTCATAAAACCCGGAATAGTTTTTAGTTTTGTATAGTTTCTGCTAAATATATGAAATGAACTGAATTTTAATCAAAAATATTGTAATTGTGTTGAAAATAATTGAAACAAAAAGTTATGAAAAAGTGAATCAAAGTTTGCATTTGTTTAGCATTTCCTGTGATTTAAATGTTAATAAAAGTAACAAAAACTCATTGAAAGCGTCAAAAAAATGTTAATTTTATTCAGATTTCAATCAAAACATAATTAAGAGATCAATAAATTTGGTTAACATTGAAAATATGGCAATCATTTGATAGCATACAAGCGGTTCACTGACTAGTAGTCCATCAGTTGTTGTAATATATAATTAGTTATTAATATATTTGTTATATATTTATAAATTAATCGATAATTCATTTGTCAATAAAAACAATACATAATTAAAAACACAAACAATTATTTGATAAAAACTTTTGAACTGAAAAAACGGTTAAATTTTAAGTAAAAAACGTTTGATTTGAGTCATGAAATGACTATAACTTTAATAAATACAACACTTAATAGCAATTAATATTCAATTAGTAATCAAAACATAATCTAAATATTGAAACAAATATCTAATAATCAATGAATAGTCGCAACAAATTTGTAATAAAAAACATTTAACTTTAAATCTTATGTAATGTTTGATAAAATCTTTCGTTAAATGACTGAACAGTGAAATGGATTTCATTTGTAATAATAATAATAATAATAATAAAGCACTTAATGTATAACTAAAGCAAACAATAGATGAGAATCAAAGTGTAATCAATGGTTAACTGAATTGCAATCAACGGATTGGCGCTAAGGTATGGTATGACTGGTTATGGTATTTATTGCATATGTGAGGCCTGACGTCGTCCTTCTGTCCACACAGTGATGTGAAATAAAGCATTCAATGAATAAATGATAACATTTTTAATAAAAACTTTATTAGACTCACAAATGAGACGAGATTTTCAAGAAATGGCATTAATTTCAGTAATTCTGAGTCACTTTTGTCGACAAACCAGCTCTCAATCGGTATTCCGTTCTCTAACTAATAGTCAATCAATAAATGCATTAAATATTAAATGAAAAGTAAATCAATAATTCATTACTTGATATCCAAAAGCCTGCGGAGAGTTGTCTATAATAATAGTTTTGGACAAATCCCGGCCCAAAATGTTCAGATCTTTAATGTAATTACCGCTAACGCAAACGCAGTGCTCCCGAAAGAGTCGATACCTTTCCACACAAGGATTGAAAAATTAATAAAACACTTGATTTGAGATTAAAGTGAAATCAATGGTTCACTTACTTAACGAGTTTGCGGTTTGGGTCCAAAAGGTTGAGAAGTTTGTCGGCGTAAACCTTCTTAGAGGCCGTGAATAGGATTACTTCAAACAGTTGTGACATTCGCTCCAAGAATTGCCGAAAGTAGGGTCGAGTGCGGACATAAATCTTGTACTCATTGTCCTGAAAGTTGACCGGAAAAGTGAAGGTCGCGTCCGACAACTCAGTCAAAGAGCAGTGGACTAACGTCTCGTCCAAATCCAACACAAGTGTGAATTCGGGAGAACTTCGGGTCTTCAGCGGTAGTGCCGGACAACGGGACCTCATCTCAGGCGTCAAAGGGGGCAGACATCTGATGAAGGAGTACGGATCCAATTGATCCCAATCTGCCATCTCTTCGTTGATGTCCTTATGATTTGATGTATAATAGGATGAGTTGTAATGCATTTGTACTCTCTTTTCGTTATCATTGAATTCATTGTTATTATTGTCACTCAAATTGTGGATCAAATGACTGCCGAAGGAGTCTTCAGTGGTTTGAATCAAACCATTAGTTTGTGTTTCAATCGTTTCATTGCAATAGAAATCAATGGATTTATTCCACACTTCCGTCACTTCATAGTTGTCTTCAGTGGTGTCCAAACACTTCTGGGAATTGTTCAACAGATCTGTCACTTCATTATCATTGATGGTATGGTTGAGACCGAAGACAGGCATTGAATCAAACGATTGATTCTTCAGTTTCTTAAACAAACCTTTGGATCCATTCTTCTTGGGTTTCATTTGTGGCAAAACATCTCGAGATTCACACAATTTATTGAAATTAGTCTTAATTTTAGATAATTTGTTGAACTTCTGGGTCTTTTTGTGCGCAAATCGCTTGCATTTAGTCTTTGCTTTTGAAGACTTATTAATGGATTTAGTCTTCAATTGTCTCTTATTTTCAAACTTTTTGTTGTCTTTAATCAAAAACTTTTTATTTGTTTTCAGTTTTTCAATACTTTTTGTAATTTTATTGCAATTTTCAAAACGTTTTGATCTCTTCTTGGGATTAATTATCTTCTCTTCGGATGACTTCGAAGAATGTCTTAAATTAATGGCAAATTTAGACAACTTTGATGACAACCGGGTCTTAATTGAGTGCCGAAGAGATGGCATTTAATTATATTATTAATTGATATTAAAATCAATACAAATCAACAAAACATTAAAATAATAATCAATTCATTCAACACTTCGTCTGTTTTGCGCCAAAAATAGTCATCAGATCTCATGTTTTGGCGCTTTTTATGGCATTTAATTGAATGACATTTTGCTCTCAATTATTAGATTTGCTTTCATTTAATACACAATTGATTTGAAATGAGTTTAAAAGCAATTAAATTATTATTACTTTGAAAACAAATGAAAACAATTTATTGATAACTGTTTTAGTGTTGGCTTTGATTAGCAGTCGATTGCTCTTAAAAAATGGTTGAATGGCTTTGAGTTGACGTCAAAACACAATCCATTCAAACAACTCCTTTCAACGCCAATAGAGGGCTCTTAATGTCAAACACAATACAGTGAACATCAATTTTATTCAATACAGTAAAACACCCTGAAGTAAGTGTGTGTGACCAAGGTTAGCTGTTGTAGGTTAGCTGTTGTTGCCATCGATTGTAATTACAATAATTCTGAGAAAAGTATTTATTTTGAACTTATCTTGAAATAAGTAGTAATGGGTGTTATTTGAGCTGAACTGGGTCAAATGCCATTTACAAATGCGTTTACATTATTATTTGAATTTTATATGAGTTACTTGACTTTTGATTGACTTGACTTGAATTGACTTTACTCATTTTATTGTAATGTTAATGCATTTGAGACATGAATTCAAATTTAAATTATTGAATACCCTGTCATCCAAATCAGGGGTACATATTTGATATTTGACATATTTTTTAAAAAAATCGATCACGCACATTTAATATTAGACTTTATAACTTATCTGTTACATTTTCAAAGTGTATTAGAATAATAGTAAAGTAAAGTCATTTATTCCAAGATAATATTATATAATAAACAAACTTGCTCAATTTAAATAATTTCAAAATACTGTGCGTTCATAAAATTAATCACAGATTTCTCTGACATTTGATATAAAATAAGCAAAAATTAAAAATAATTATAATTTTGATTAAAAATTGGGAAAAATTCCTAAAATTTCATTCATTTATCAATTTTTTGTTTTTATAATTTAGTCGCGAAAAAACATTATTTTAAATATTTTCATCAAAAATTAAAATTAAAATCATTTTGTCATAAAATTTGTTTAATTTTTACAATTATTTAAATTTTTGTATAAAATTATTCTTTGTTTTAATAAATACAAAGAATATTCACATTTGAAGTAATGGTTAAACAAATGAAACAATTTTTGTCTAATTTCATGGTTTTGTGAATTTTATCTTAATATTTGTTTTTCAATTCCAGTTTTGATACTATTTTTAGTTTAAAAAGAATATTCTTCTAAAGAGTCATATATTAAGTACATATCTCATAGAGGGGTGGGTGGGGG
>JAQGAT010000200.1:0-46650 GCA_034687845.1 Pantelozetes paolii
CAAAACCTTTCAATCACTGTCTTTATGACGGCTCAACCTTTTCACCCCTCGCTTACATCACTTTCCATTATATATCTGTCAAACCAAATGAGTGGCAAAAATCTATTTCTAAGCGATTGATAGCTCAACCAAACTATTATAGCCTATACCTAATCAGCACTGATATGAAGTGAAACTCATTAAGAATTCAATTGACTTATGTATTGTTGAATCGACTGAAACTAAATGCTGACATAAAATCACAAATCAATTAAAAATAATAATTTGAAAACAAATTGACATTTCTTTGAGATTTCAAGAAAAATATTACCAAAAACTTAATAGGTTTTCAATTAAATCAAAATAATTATAACGACTGATTGGCCAACACTTAAAATATAGCCGTTATTGACATAACATCATTAACAACACATTTCCTTAAGGCAATAGTGTTGGCCAGAGAGGAACCGACTGTGTTTTTGACCCAACACTACATCAAAACAGTGTTTGAAATAACTTTAAAAAAAATCTCGATTTAAGTATAGGTATAGACATTGCATGCAATACTCAGTGATAAACACAAGCAATGAATTACACTTTCATTATTGAACATTAAATTAATTTTTTATATAATAAATGTTATTTTCATTCAATAATCTCAAGTTTAAGGACACGAAAACAAACCATCAGTCGGTAAGTGTTGTTGTGTTTTGAATATCCCAGTGATTGGGGAAAGGGATCCAAAGATACATAATTCATATGAATTGAATAAATCGATCACAAAATTACTGCAATTGTTCTCATTCTCACGTAATTCAAGCGCTTGTTATTCCCGTATTAGCCCTCAAGTAATGGTAGACAAGAATTTCAATTCACACAAACTCTATGACGGATCGACTTTAATAATTAGGGCCGGGAATAGCGTTGGCCCTCAAAATAGTCCTACAATGAAGTCAATTAAGTATTTTTATAACCGAGATATTGAAAATTACTTTATAATCAAAATCTTGTTTTCACTTCAATTTGGTTTTCATTGAATTGTAATTTTGGTTGAAATCAATAATCAATACATTAGTTATAGATTTGACATAAATTTAGATACAATTTAGACATCAATTCTCAATATTATTAAAGTTTAAAAAAATTATTTATAAGACCAGAAATGAAATATAATATAATATTTTTGATGTGATTTTGAAATAAACTGAGAATTACTTAAAATTTATTCAAAAATATTTCAAATTTTAATTGAATTTTTAAACAAAATGTTTTTAAAGTTAATTAATTTTCAGAAATAATTAAACAAAAGAAAAATATATTATTTATTTGAGTCTCACTTATGCTATAATAACTCAATCACTGATAAAGTTATGTCTAGTATTAAAAGTACTAAACGTTTCGTTCAAATCATTAATTTTTTCTATGAATGAGTGAACTCTTTATACAGTATTAGAAAATTTGTGAAATAATAATTTGGTTTAATATTTCTACCTATGCTTTGGTATAGTGTTTCAAATGCTATATTAAGTTAATGTTACTATTAATGAGTCGTTAATTAATGTTTAGGTATTAAATGTGAACCAAGTTTTGGGCAAATATTACTGCAAATAATATTTAGTCTAACATTAGTTTTCAAAAACACAAATCTGTATCACGTTTTTGGCAATAATTAATAAAAATTTACTAAATTTTTAGTTTCTTTCGCTTCAATGCTTACCAAACATTTTGTATAACACTTTCTGTCCATAACAACAGTGAATATAAACTAATTTAAGTTATAATTTAAACTATTTCTGCAATTTTAAGACAAAATATATTTTAATTATTAAAATAAATTAAAGAAAATTTAATGACTGAATGAATAAATGATTTTGAAAATGCATTAAAACTTTAGAAACAATTAAAGACTAAAAGTCTAATAAAAAATTAATTATTTTAATTGAGTTTCAATTTTCTGTGCAATAAATGTAATTAATTTAAAGTGTTTTTTGTTTCAAAACATAATTTATTAAACGATTTGAATATAAATATTAATTGAGTTATAGTTTAATAAAGAAATTAATTAACGATTTGTTTATCAAATGTTTTGAAATTTTATTTTTATTTTAAAAAATGAAATAAAAATTGAAAATATTTATACAAAGAAAAAAATCACTAGAATTTGACGAATTATATCCAATGTTATTCAATATTCAATATATTTTTATCTATAATTTTCTGTACATTTAATTCAGATTTAAATACAATTTATATGTTTTTAGTTTTGATGATAAAACTTGTGTTTCATTTTCTTCTGTAAACATTTCGATCTCTTTTTTCCATCACTTTTTCAAAGTATTTATTTCGTGAGTGAAAACATAATTTGCATTAAATTTCAATTTTTCAAATCCAATGCAAAGAAAAACTTATTATTGTTTTGAATTTTCACATAAATTATTAGTAGTTTTAAGTAAAAAAGTTGAGAAAAAAGTGAATTCATTATTCACTTATGATTTAAATAATGTATTTCTTCTTTCATATAAATTAATCTTCATTTTTGTAATTCATATAAAATTTATTTTTCGGTTTCATATTTGTAGACAATTATAACATTTTTGTGTATCATTTGCTGCCAAAGAGCACACTTTGTACACAAACTTTTGATGAATTATCGGTGAATCCAATGATTATTTTCGTTTCAGATGAGAGTCTTATAGAAAACAAAATCATTTATACGTTTTTTGCTGAAGATTTCAGGCAATCATTAAATTTGGTGAAAATGAGGCAAAAATAATGATCGGAAACAATGACTTCACAAAATTGGCTGTAAATACAGTAAAAGAGAGAAAAAAATAAATAAAAATAATAATAAAATATAAATTTTAGGATTAAGTTATAAATTGTGTTATATTTAAGTCAATGTATTGTTATTTTGCAGAAAAAAGATAAGAAATAAATAAATGATTGACAAAAACGTTAGAAAAAGAAAACATAAAAGAAATTAAATTTAATCCTAAAATTGCACAAAACATTTGAAGCAAATTATGGTTTGGGCGACCGTTCAGGGGTTTGGGTGTGAATGTGGGCTCTTTTGTATTAATATTTCATTCAATTGTTAATAATAAGCAAAAACTAAATTCAAAACAATAGTTGATTTCATTCACCGCTCAGAATAAAATGCCTGTCCATATGTCAGTGACAGACAGTCTGTCAATTGAGAGTATTTTTTCAGTTGATTTGAAGTATATTTTATTGAAATAACAAATTATATTTTGGTTGAGATTGTTATAAACTATTGATATATGAGTTGTATTTTTGATCATTAATTCAAAATTACTTTTTCTTTATTACTATTTTCTGTCGACGACTAGGAATTCACTGATAGTATTGATAGTATAGTATTGGTATTGATGTGTGGGCACAGGTATTGGTAATTATAGGAAATGATATGTACTATAAATAATACTAATGTTATATAAGCTTAACATTTGATAAAATAATTTCACTGTATTTACTGAAGCGGACATCAAATCAGATAAAATGATATAAACAATGAAAAAGTAATTGTATTTTCCGGAACTGAATATAAATTAGTGATAGAAATGAATAAAAATGAAAATATTTTGTCAAAAAAATCTAAAAAACTTTGAACCAAACCATACGATCAGTGGTTTGATAGCAGAGGTCAAACCTATACTAATACAGCACTAGTGCTCTGTTAGAGATGGGAAGAGTTGGCTGTCATATGCAGTAAATGTTATACAAAATAACAATTTTCTGGTTTTCAAACTGTTTTTTATTCTTTCGGCGAATTCTGTCACAAAATCTAATGAATAAATTAAAAGCAAAAAATAGGGCCAAAAGGGTTGAAACGCATAACAAAGTGGAAAGGGGTTGCAAAGCACGCAACTAATTGGTTGAACAAAAAACTAAATGCCATTAACAGCTAAGCTTTCATTATTGTATCCAAACTCTTGCCTTTGCTTTGAATATAAAGAAGAGTTTTTTTTTGTTTCAAAATATATTATAAATAATTGATTTGTCCGACTAGTGGTGCACTGGTAGTGGTATATACAGGAGCGCACAATGAGGTTACAGTGCTATCAGACATCTGTGTGTTGATGTGTATTGATATCGTCGTTGCTTCTGATGGCGTGTGGCGGCAACACCCGAACCCTTCTCGGGTGCTGTAATGTACTAAACACTGGATGTGGTGGACAGTTGGCAACAATATAGTTGGGATTAAGTCCTTGTGCTGATGAAGTGGATATACAATTTGAAGGCACTTGTAATGGCATTTCAACATACGATGAGTTCTTTAACTATTTGTATGTTTTGATCGGTATTTATAGTTTTCAGTCCAAAAGAGAGCAAAGAATTGGAAAAATGAAAGACAATTATATAAAATGAAAGTTATTTCAGACAAATTAGACACAAAATTATGGTTTGACTTCAAAAACAAGATTATTAGTAATTATTGATTAGTTTTTGTTGAAAGAGTAGATCAAATGCTTTCCCAGTAATTAAAGCAATAAATTATATTCTGGTCTAACCTTTGGTTTGTTATCAAACATAATATAAGCGAAGAATTGGTTTACTTTTAGTTTGTTTGCATTATTTTGTGTTAGTTTTCAATGAGTTTACGGCAAAACTCAATGAAAAAATGTTTGATTTGGTATCGATTTTCTCTAAAAATATTTATTTTCTCTTTTTATATAACATTTGAGAAGAAATTGATTGAAAAGGACTGAAATTTCTTCTCAACATTGAGTGCAATAAAAAAATATAATTTTAACTGAATTTTGTTTTTTTTGTGTATAAAAACTAAACCCTTTTTATTGAATTAAAGTATTCAATAAATTTGAGATCTGACGAAGAGTGAGAGGAATGAGAGGAAAGCACTCAAAGATAAATAAGTTTTTAGATTAAAACGACAGCAAAACAAAAGATATTAGTTTTAAGTCTTCATAAGAGTTATTATTATAACTGAGAAAGTTTACACCAAAAAAGATTTATGTTTGAAATTATTGTCTCATTTTTTGTCAGATATTTTGAAGATTAAGTCAATTATATATTTGAGTGAATCGTAATTATAATTGAAATGTATTTTGAAAATAATTATTTCATTCAAACTGTTGACTGATTTGAAGGCTTAGGGAAAGTATTGGACTAAAACTTCAATTATTAAATTAAGTGATAATTGTAATTAATATCTACTAAATTAGATCCTAGGTTACTCTGAGAGAAATAATAGTACCAGTGATCAAATATTTACTCAATAGATGCTGAGAGGAGAGGGGTTTGAGAAATATTGTTACAATTATTACTAAAGTAATGCAACAAAAAATGACAAAACATTTTGATTTAAGGCTTTCAACACTAAAGACAATACTTTGATCGCTATATCTCTTGAGGCAGATCTCAAACTCGATCACAATATATCTTGGAGTCTGTGTTTGTCATATCATTAAATCGTTTGGGGTTTTGGTATAAACTGTTCAAAAAGCATACCATTCTGTGGTTTGGCGGTGGAGATGGTGGAGGGGATGCCCTCCAGTGGGTCGTGTGCTGCTGGTGCTGATGATGAATACCATCTGTACCGTTGACGCCATTACCGTATGTGGCAGTCAATGGTGTCGTCAAAGAATGGTTACACTTCTCACTCATGTCGTCATCGATTTCACTGTTTCTGGTGATGGCCTCACTTGAAGCCAGACTTATGTCTGAAATTAAAATCAAATTCATTTAAATATTTATATTATTTTTAATATAAATTAAAAGAAGATTTTGTAAATGACATTCATTTTCATGAAATAATGAAAATTAAAGGAAAAATTGAATTTCATTTCAAATGAATTGAAATAATAATAATTGAAATCAAAAAAAAATAATTAAAATTCAATGCAATGTAAAACAAATGTTAATTGAATTGATATGAAAGTTGATGTGAAAAATGGTGACAAACCTTCACTTAAATTCATATTTTTGTTACAGAAAAATCAATTTTTATATAAAAACATAAGAATAAGAAGAAAAAACCTTTTCTTAAGAAATCCGTTCAAAAAATTATGCAAACATTGGGAAACATTGCAAACATTGCATGCATCACACATGCATTACCTAACAGTGCTATACATCGCATGCATTATAATCAGCAGCAAATTGTTTTCCAATAAATTGCTAAAAAGACCACAAAATACAAAATACAAGTGAACAATGATTTTGCATATAATATATGGCACACAAACACCACTGAAAATGCTTTGTTTAACCAATACTTCTAAACAACAAAAACTAATGCTATGTTTGGCTAACATTCTTGGACTCAAAAATATCTTCAATTTATAAATATTTTGAACTCATTTTACTGATAATATGTTATGTTTTCCAGAAAATTACCTGGAATAATATCTGGACACTTATCATCTTGGTCACCCCCGCAAGTACACACATCGCAAATATCATCCACGCTCTTTCTTATAGCGATAGTTGTCTTGTCTTTCAAATTACGATTTTTTGCTATTTATATAAGAAATAGTATGAAATATGAATGAAATTGAAAAATGAGAAAAAGGTTTTCATAAGTAAAAGATAAATAAAAAATGCATTCAATTTGAGAAAAGTGTTTACGAATTGAATGAATTTGAAGTGATTTCTGATGTTTTTGACTCAAAGATAATTGAATTTCAGTTGAAATCAAAGTCAGAAAATATTTTGTGCCGATTATTGAATAATTGCTTTTTATATCTAATAATAATTTACTTTTTATGAATTATTGGAAAAATATTTTAGATTTAATTGTTTCTTGAATTTAAGGAAATCATAACAAAATAGAAATCAATTTTTATTTAACGAAATGCAAAATATTTTTTTGCGTTAAATATAAAAACATAAAAATATTTTATATTAAATGTAAAAAAGGATTCAATATTTCAGTTCAAACTATGGCTACGAAAAATCGATTTCAATATTTAATGTTATGTAAAGATTAGGAGAAAAAGAGGTTTGACTTTAAAAATATTTGTTGTCGTCTCGATCTGATGGGCCTTTAAATTGTATACAAAGGTATTGTCAAATATTTTCTCTTATTTTGGTTGAAGTGCCGTAAAGTTTGGTAAATAAAAGATTGAGAAAAAATGTAAAGAAAATCTCATTGAAGTCATAACATGTCCGGAGGTTATGAAAACTGAAAAATGTGATAACGAATGTCACTTTAAATGTTGTGAAGAAAAATGCATTTTTTAGTGTTAAATCAGTTTTCAAATGCAAAATGTTTTTGTATTTTTGTGTATAAATTGTTTGCAATAAAAAAAATATTCAAAACTTTTTATCACTGGTTATTTAAATCACTTTTGAATATTGAAATAATTGAATATATTTTTGAATTTCAAAGAAATCTCTTTTTTATCAGATTTTCACTCTTTCTGTGAGAATTCATAACAAGATTTTGCGGAAGCCATGAGAATCTGAAGAACCGATGCCTCTATGGCTCAGGATTTTGATTAAAAGTGTTGACAATTGAGCAGAAATTGTGTCAATCATAGGGCTGTCGGTATTTATTTCAAATCCCTTACCTCTTTCATTACGAAGTCGTGTTGAAGTGGACCTAAACTTCATAACGATTACGATAACAAAGGCAATGATCACTAGTGCTGACACTATGGCTATTAGTACGGCCAACACTGGACTAAAGCTTAACTGCCATACATTGCCTGTGCAAAGAACAGGGAGAAAGAAAAAATACAATGAGATAAGAGTTGAATCAAATGAAAGATATCTCAAATGTAAACACATTTTCGTTCAAACATTACAAATGTTTTCTCAAATAAATTGAGAAAATATAACAAAATTTGATTAAAAATATCAAATGTTTGGACGAATAGTGTAATAAATAAATGAGTTGTTATACCCCTTCCCAATCTGTTCATAGATTCAGGCAGAAACAATGTGGTAGCAGTAAGTGCGACCCCCTTTGAGCGCCCCTTAGCGTTGGCCGCGTAGATGACTATCAGAAAACTACTTCCCGGCGGAAGACGTTTAGCGGTGAATGAAGGCCAGGCAGAAGTGATATTAGCTCTAAGTTTGTGTTGAAGTGTGTCATGAATTTCTAGTATGAAGTGCTGGAGAAGTCCGCCGTCATAGCCCTCAACGCAGTCCACTTTGATTGAGTCCTCCGTTACGTTAATGACTGTACAGTTCTTCACTGAGTCTGGAGGTCCGGCGGGTATTATAGTAAATGTGCAAGGCTCTATTTGGGGCCCCACAGCATTGCGTGCCCAACAGAACAGAGCACCATAGTCAAACTCTGTGCGCGGCATATATGTGGCCACAGATGTCGATCCCTCAGTGATATGACTCATAACCTCCATCTGATCGGATGATGAGTTAAAACCCCACCTGAATGTCACTTCTGGCGGATCGGCGTCTACTTCACAGTATATCTTTACCGACTCATGTCTGGCCGCCCCGTAAAGGATTTTTTGGCCTAAAGTGTAGTTTGAAAACAAGAATAAAGACATAAAATAATAACAAAATCCAAAAATTAATGCATTTTTGTTATAAAAACAAAATTTGAATGCAATTCAAGACTTAAGCAAAAATAACAAATCAATACAAACCTTGTTTACAGACGGGTGAGTATTGCACCCGCAGATGAACTGAATTACTTTCGCCCTCGCCTTCAGTGTTAACGGCAGAGCACGTATACCTTCCCCTATGAATGCGCTGTACTTTTTGCAAAACAAGCGATTGATTGCTGACTATAACCCCCGCAGAGGTATTCGTGTGGATCTCTTTGCCCTCAAACCACCAGCGAATCTCTGTAACCCACGGCGCGGCCCGAATGTTGCACTCAAAGTAAACATCATTGCCTTCTTGTATGTGTGAGTGCCTTAATTTACTGCCCAATCGGAGAGATAATTGCGGTACGTCTGCAACGGTAGACAAGGGAAGGGTAGGTATTATACGTTAGAGAATTGTTTTGAAAATAAATTAAAGAAAAGAAATATTAATTGAAAACAAAATACTATTTATTTCTAATCAATAAATGTTTTCATGATTTTCACCAAAAGTTAACTAAAAGTGAATAAAAAGAAATGTTTTTTAAATTTTTTTATTAAAACTAATCTTTTTGTAAATTATTTTTCATCAAAAACTGAATTTTCAATAATTAGTGAAAATTGGATTCAATTTGAAACCATTTTGCGATCAATAGTCATATTTTAACATAAATTTTAATGCAGTTTCAGATGAGTTGGAAATCAAATGCATTTTTTCTTTATTGAAATTTGTCGACAAAGAGATGGTTTGACATTAGTTTCGCGCAATTGATATGAAATTTTTGCTGATTTTTGTCAGAGAATCGGATTATTATTATATTTATTGCATTGAAGTTAGGATTCATTTATATATAAATTTTATTCAATACATTGAATTTTTGTGCAGCACTGGTATGATTGCATTAACGGGTTAGCACTGGTATTGAGAAACCCAAGGGATGGTAACTCATCGCAAATGAATTATAAGTTAATGCAATTAATTGCACGAAAAGTATTATTTCATCATTTGATTCATTAAATCGATTCAAAGACTAAGTCATGAAATGTTGTTTTAGTTTTGTTGATAAAAATAATGCATTTTTTCTTAGTTTTTATTTGATTTGAAATAATTTCGACGAAATATGTCTTGAATTTCATAAATGTTTTATATTTGCATTGCATTTGTCACATGAGATGTACTTTTATTTGACGACAGATTAATTCATGATTTTATTTATATAATGAAAAATATTTTTCAATAGTTTTAACAGTTTTTCACTGATTTTCGTTGAATTTTAATGAGAAAAAGTCAATAAATTTCTTAACGTTTGATAAAAAGTATATTTCATTAAATATAAAGTTAAATAAATTATTTAGTCTTTAATTCAATGTAAAAAATACGACATTTGTTTTATAAATAAATAAATTTATAAATTTTAGCCAAAACTTTAGGGAAAAACAGTTTTTATTCATCAAAAACAAAACAAATATAAAAATAAATTGCATTAAAATTATTGTATTAATGATTGCATTAAAAAATTATTCATTTATTCATATTTTTGTTATTTATTTTGATTAAAACAAAATTCCATACAAATTATGTCTGATATTAAGTAAACATTAAATAATTTTCAATGAAATGCAAATAAAATAAAATCTGAATTAAGTCTTTGCTGTTTTTCATTACATATAGTGTTTTGCATAACTGATGATTAAAAAAGCCTTAATCTTCAGTCAGAGATGGATTGGATCTCATATTACAGTACATAAAAACTTGAGTCAAATATTCAAATTCAATATCAAATTAAGTAATTATCATAACTTTGAATCCGGGTCTCAGTCAATGACGGAAACCAAATATTTAAATGAATGTTAGCATCAAATGCAGATTTAATACCAATTTATACCAAAACTATATTTTATTTTAATTTTAAAATTTTGTTTTTATTCAAATGAATGTCTCTTTTAATTCATAAAACATTTGCATTTCTTTGACTCTTATTTATTTTGATGAACACTTAAGTGAAGCAATAAATAGTTGTCTTAATTAACAAAAAGTAAAAAATAGTGCAAAAAATATTTGTTTGAATGAAATGACCGAAAAGTGTTTGGAATTCCTATTCTGTTAATCAAATGCAATAAAAATGATAAAAAAGTTGTCTTGAAGTGAAATGTTTGCAATAATTAAATGCTGTCTTAAAACTAAATTTGATTTGAATTTTCGTCAGAGTTTTCCCCAAATATGTCGGAAATATTTCATTCATTTTTGATCTGAGACTGAATTTTCATTTTAATTCAGCGGAGAATTGAAAAGTTTAGTGAAATTCAATAAATGAAATAAAATATATGTTTGATATGAATACTGATGTAAATCGCATTGCCATCGGATCCGGATAACTCTATTCTTTAGATATCAGAATAAGTTTAAATGAAAAATGACACTCAATTTCTTTGACATATAAATTCAGTTCAATTTGGTTTTGTTATAAATGATATTATTATTGAAAAGGTTTTTTAAAAATATATTTTTTATAGAAATATTTTTCATTAATTTTAAAACATTCACTAAATTATCAAAAATTATTTTTATTGTTGCATTGCTTTCACAAAATTTGATAAAAGTTTCAAAATTAGGTTATTATAGAAATCACAGTGAATTGAGAGGACAATGATAAATATCCGTGAAATAAACTCCTTGATTAATTTAGTTTTTGAAATAAGAAAGAATTTAATTTTGTTTGAAATCTTAAACGACTTTCAAAGAAAAGACATTAAATATATTGAAAGTAAACTAAAGTATAACTGAATTATACGAAAACAACATTTAATTTAATAAAACCTAAAGTTTTTTGCTGTTTATGTATTCAATGTAAACATTAATTCAATGATAAGATCGCAATTTAATTGTGTTATCAGTGCTCACAACTGATGCACAGATTTTCATATTTTTGCAATACATTTGTTATTCAATTATTAAATGAAAGCAATGCTAAACACAAACACAAATACATTATTATTACTTATTATTACAATCGGTTGTCAGACAATGCAATAACTGAGAGAAGAAATGAAAAGAATAGGCAATGAGTAGCTCTGAAGATGTAGAGCACTGGTAGAGCCTTTGGTTTTGAGCATCAGTGCCAACACCAGAATTGCATTTGAATGGATAGTAACATATTGTGGTCCTCTTTAGTCTGAATTAGTGTAGTGTTTGCTCTTTATTATAAAATATTAGCAAAACTTTAATATAAATAAAATATTTTTTATGATTCAAACGAAACATTATTTTTCTTTTATAAATACTTTTTCCTATTATTATAACAAATCTTTTGCTCAGTTTATACTAAATCTAAATAATAATACAATTTTTAAAAAATAAATATATTTTTATAAGACATGTATTTATTTCTCTTTTAATATAAATTTATATAAAATTCAAATATGTTTTGCATTTTATTTCAATTTTAAATATAATAAAAGCATTTTAAAGTCAATATTAATATTAAACTGAAAAATATCAAACATTTCCTAAACCCATGTCTTCACTAAAATGTTATGTTTAAAGTGAAATGATTTTTCATTAAGTCATATAAATGCTATTGATTTCAAGGATTGATATTATGGTTTGTTTTTCTCTCCAGACTGTCATCACTTAATCACTTGATTGTCGACCATTTGATTAACTATTAAGAAGTTAACCAAAAATCAAATGAAGTTTTGCTTTCACTTCTCATTATACATGTCTTCCTTAGTTTCAGACATAACTTATGGCCAACTAATTGACTGAACATTATTTATAATACAGGAGTCAATGGTTTCGTGTTATAATCAGTCAATAAATTGTCACAAATAATAAAATTTTTGCTCTGAATTGCTCTGAAATTGTCGTTTCATTTAATATATGTTGAGATTAATGACAAAAAAGTATTTTCATATAAATTAAATGAATAAATAAGTGAAACATTGAAAAAATCTTATCATTGAATATTTTGGTATATTTTTTGTCTGATTTTATGTCAACTATAAAATCATTCAAAATTATTTTCTCACTGAAACCTTATGATTAAAAATAAGTTTTAAAGACCCCCTGACCAGAAGAAACCCCTATCTCTTACTAATGTTTATTTTCAATGATATATATATTATATTCACTATTAATTTAATCTTCATTTTTGGCTCAGAGGACTAAACACTAAACAAATATAATCTGATTTGGGTTTAGTTGAGAGAAGTGTATATAAAACTACAAGATTTTGCTTTTATATCACATTTAGGAAAAGGAAAAAAATAATTTGGTTTCACATCAGTTGCGCTTCAATTCACAAATTATTTATAGATTTTTTGGACTATATTTTAGACAGTATTTTGTGATTAGAAAAACAAAAAACGGACGAAAATAATGGAAAGACATTTGATATTTAAAAAAATTGAACCGATTTTGTGGCCAATAAAAGATAAAACTTAAATAAAAACATCATTTCTAATACCAGTCAATACTGTATTGGGTATTGTATGACATATGAAGAGCACAGGGTTTTGGTTATCTCGAGTGTGAAATTTGAGTTGCATTTTGTTGGCCAATGCTTTCGCTTCAATAAAACTATATATAAAAACAATTTTTTTGTTACCTTCGCTTCGTTTAGTGCAAAAATAGTTGTGCTTTTTGTTTGAAGAATAAAAAACTTCAGTATTTTAAAGAAAAATAAGTTTTGTTTTCACTCTTTCTATAGATATATGAGTGAAATGTTTTCATAAACCTCAAGGCTATCATAAACATAGACTCTATTTAATACATATATAAGTTTTTGTTCAATACTTGTGACAAAAATTGCAAATTTTTCATTCAATACTCGAAACGAAAGTTTAGGGAAAAGGTCGGACCAGTTGTGCTGTTACTGAGAGCACCGGCTTATCCGATTGAGTGCAACATTTTCCCTTAGTTTCGGTAATTTCTCTCTTTTTTACAATTTTTACAATTTATGCCATAGTATTTCCCAAAGGATTCCTTCAGACGTTTTTCTCTCCATTTTATTGTGTCTAAACATAAAAATCTCTATAATATGTAAAAATGTTTGTATTTTTCTGCCCAAGAAATTCCAGAATATGTCTCAACTCTTGTATTGCAAAACATGTCCAACACTACAGATATTGTAAATCAATGACTGAATAAAATGACCGAAATATACATTTGTATTCATTTTATATGATTTTATTGCTGCAAATATCGACACAAACAAAATGAACAAATATTTCTTTGTTAGCCATCAATGGATAACTGATTGTTAAACACAATTTCAATTGACGTTTCATTTGTTTGAGTAGTTTTTCAAAATATAAAACAAAAAGGTTTTCACTTGTATTCAAAAAAGGATTTTTCAATCAATACTGAAATCCTTTTTCTCAAAGCAAACACAAACCAAAGAAAAATAGATAAAACTATCGATTGATTTGCATATTTGCCAAAAACTGATCGAAGATATGAAGGAAAAGAACAGTACTTACAGTGTATCTCCATTTTCCAGCCCTCCTCTATAGCACTGGACTGTATGAGTGTGTTCTCTGCCCTACACGACAAATATTTACCGGAATCGTCACTGTTTGGAGTGAATGTCAAAATACTTGTCGTAACGTTTCCATCGACCGATACTTTATCTCTTGTTCTCTTCATTTTAGTGCTACCCTTCCACCAACTGATGGCAGCGGGAGGTCGAGAGCCGGCGCTTATACATACGATTTCGACCACTTTGTCCGCCGATAACGGCTTTCGGTCGGAATCGATGCGAACCAAAACCGGACGAACTTTAAGGGCAAATAAAAGATGAAAATTAATTCAAAATGTTTTTCTCATTTCCATTGAGTAATCAGTTATTGATTGAAAACAGATAAACAATTTTTTAATATAATTATGAATTGATTTTTTTCATTAATAAATCATAATTTCAACAAAAAATATACTTTCAGTTGAATATAACGGAAGAAAATCTGATAAAAAACAGACAGAAAATGATTGAATTGATTGAAGAAACGCTGAGAAAAGTTTTGATAAAATCAATCATAAGTACAGAGAAAACAATTTTTCATAAAATAAAAGTAAAATAATATATTTTTTGTCTAATATTATAGTGAAATAAAAAGTAATCTTTTTATCCCAAAAGAAATTGTTTTCAAATTTAATTCATTTCAATGTTTTCTCTCTTTTCGTTAAATAAAAGTTTAAAAATACAAAATATTTAAAAATATAAAATCATTTGATTACTTGAAGTGAAGGTCTAATACTGTAATAGACTTTTAGTAATATTGATGATAATAACATTGAAAAACATTTTTGCAAAGAAAATAAATCGTTTATTGAAATCAAATCTAAATGTAAATCTATTTTTGTCGCAAATGTTTTGCATTTATAACTGTTTTTAAACAACATTTCAAAGTCAATATGTTTTGGCAAATAATATCAGTTTATATTTTATATTCAATAGTTTCTTATATAAAGTTTGTATTGAGTGCTCAAGTATTAGGGTTTAAGAGGTTTTTAATTTGAAAATTCAAATACTTATAGAAAATATGAGTTTAAGATTATATTCAATTCAGTTCTGGTCTATAATGTTGTCAACAAACCCCTACAAACTTTACAACCCTTACAACCCTTCAAATATAACAAAAAATTCAATACAAACTATATGTGAAATATATATAACTTAAGACTTATTCCCATTTGAGAGCCTTTGAAATGCTTTCACATCTGGAAAAGACTTTTTCATTTAAAAGCAAAGAAGAAAAAAAAGTATTTCAGAAATACTTAAAAATCTAAAATATTTGTGAAAAATTTAAATTTTATTCAATGTATGAAAAAAGTCAAAAGATTTTCATATCTTTTTGCAAATTTGTATATATTTTGAGCTAAAAGTAATTTTTCAAATCATATAAAACATATGAATAAATGACTTAATAAATAAAATTCGAGTTTCTATTAATTCATTGAAAATTCTGTTCAAATTTTAATTCAAAGTTTAAGAAATAATTTCATTTTCAATAAATATTCATTTATTTATGAATTCATTGCAAGAATGTTCCGGTTTATAAAATAATCTGAATCCTTTTTACAAATTTGTTGATCAAGTGCTTCACAATTTTCTCTTTGAAACCAATAACTCCTGAATTAACTCCTATTTTGTCCAATACTTTGTGTATTGAAATAAAGTTTTGTTTTCACCCAACAGTCCATTGTATAACACATGGAATTCATGGAAACCAAATGAACAAAATACACTACCAGTGCTCAAGAATGATAGGAATGTATCCGTTTTGGGAAATAAACTAAACATATAATAACCAAACATAGGCTTCAATTGAAACCAAAATACAATTTCAAGATTTCATTCACACATTTCAGCGGACAATACCAAAGAAGAAGAGATTCTCAACTCATGGATCTCAATGGAGACAAATATCCCGGAGCTATCTCTTCTCATATAAAAATCGTAGTCTTATTTCCTATGAGAGACCATCTCTTCTCAAAGATAATTAATTCAGTGCTCAGTTTGTAATAATAATCACAAATATTACTTATATTTAATAAAATATTTATTCAACAAAAATATTTAATCAAATATTTTTAACCATTTCTCAAATTTATTGAAATTATTTGAAAATATTTTTCAACAAAATATAATATTTTCTCAAATTATTATTTCAACACAACATTGATTTCAATGGTTTGTTAATATTGTTGTCCAAATAATTAAAAACTATTTTCCACTCTTTGTCGAGAGAGCAGAGAATAGAGGGATGGGAGAGAGAAAGAGAGAGAGAGAGAGAGAGAGAAAGAGAGAGAGAGAGAGAGAGAGAGAGAATGAGTGTCACATAACGTCAGAAGTGATGTAATTCCAGCACCCGATGAATGTCATCAATGGTCAGTCTTTATGTTAAGTCAAAGAAGCATTGGATTTGAACACAAATATTATGTTTTGAAGCTATGAATCCAGTGTTGGGTTAGTGTATGAAAATTGCTTACATCTACTACTAATAACTAACTTTCCTTTTATCTGATGCCTGCCTTCAAATCCCTGCAGTAATTGTTTGCTTTCATGGGTTTATGAAAAATATAGTTTATATTTAGAACTAATATAATATTCACTGACTTTCAGAGTATAAGTTAAAAAAGTTTTTGTCAAACATTTCTTCAAACAAATACTTTCTTCAGACAAACAGTTGAATAGATTTTTGAGTTTAAGTGAAAGAAATCTATTTTTTGTATATTAGACTCAAATCATAAGATTTGATCAAAATTTTCTCTAATTTTAAATTTGCTTACATTTGAAACACATTTAATCCACGGATGAGTCAATTCAAACAAAAAACATCTTTAATTGTATTTAAAGTCAATTCTTTACACAACTCTTCAATATTTCAAAATTCATTTATTGTTTGCAATGACTAAGAGATTGTTATAATAGTTATGAATGTTTTCATTCTTTAGTTATTTTTATAATTAAAATCAAATCTTCTTTTTACCCCCTCATAACCCCCTCATAACCCCCTCATAACCCCTGATATTTCAAACATTAAATTATAATATTGATTACATTTAGGAGAAAAGAGATTCAACTCTATTTGATTACTCGGATGGGGAATGGGTTGGTCTGACAACAAGAGACACTGAGGGCTGGTATAAGATCTTACATAAGGAATAGTACGAACTGTTTGCCACCAAATGCGACAAAATTTATTATTTTATTAGCAAAACAAAGCACAAAAGCAATGCATTTAACATAGAGTACGAAATAATTAATCTTAGTATCTTATCCGGATCATAATAAACAGGGCATCACTTGTTTCTCCCTTTGTGGCGAAGAGACACATAAAATAAAAGTCAGAAAAATGTGTTGTATTTTATCCTCAGATGTATTCATGACTTTTTGTGGTCACCGATCACTACTACAGGAAATACTTAATGACTGGCTTTAAAAATAAGTTTAAAGTATTTTTTGGATCAAATTTATGAATGTTTTTGACACAAAGAACTGATTTTTATTCATTGATTAAAAAAATGGTATTTCAATGCAATCAACAAGAAATCAAATTTCATTATCGATTGCACCTAAAGGTCAGGGAATTGATTCAAACTCTTCATTAAATGAATGTAATTTTTATTTAATAAAAAAGTTTTGAAATTTGATTCAAATCTTTAAAATATTTCTTTGGTTTTAGAAATGAAACTATAATTGTAAGCAAAAGAATCTAAGACTGGAAAGGGTGGAGAAGTGGGGAAGGGTAGCCCAATTATAGAGCTTTAAGTAATTGTCGTGACTTTGAAACTCAGTTATGCATTGAGTTTTGGATTTCGTAATTGAAACCCAAGAGTGGGTTAACCAATAGATTGACTGAAAAGTATATAATTTATATAATATTTAGTTTTGCATTAAATTTACTAAAATTCACAAATATATTACTTTTTGTGATAAATATCACTCATTTTAACACTAATTGATTGATAAAAATAATTGAATACTTGAAAACAATTGTCAGTAAATAAAGAAAAGTTTTATAAAGATATAAAATATTGAATTTATTCTTCAATTTTATATAATTTGTAACTGAAATGTAAATGTGTTGCACATATGCTATGAATAATGGTCTCTCTCTCTCTCTCTCTCTCTCTCTCTCTCTCTCTCTCTCTCTCTCTCTCTTTCTCTTTCTCTCTCGACTTTCTTTAAAAATGTCTATTTTGTAACATTTGAGAGCATTTGAAAGTAAAATCTGGATAACAGTCAGTGCAGAGCAGTAGTACTTTTCTGTCACTCTTTTAATTGTACTGTAATTCACAAAAAGCCATAAATGTTTAGATACAGGTCTCGAGTCTCCAAACGTCCCGTTATTTTATGTGAAAAGCGTTAAAATTCTCAAAACATTTATTTGAGCCAAAAATTTAGTCTTTTTTTTGTTGAAAATCAGACAATTTCTCACTTCATATAATGTTAAAGACATTTAATGCAAGAAATCACCAATGAATTTATGATCGACTTTAAAACATAGAATAAAATTATTGCATATATTTTGTTATTGAAATGATTTATAAGATTACAAATCAATGTTTCCTAAAATATAGTTATATTTAAAGACCATTTGACAGAAGACTTCATTAAATAACTCAAAAATTGTCATTAATTTATTTTTTTTGTGTATTATATTTCAATGAGAAAAAAGTTTTCAATGATTTAGAGATACATTGAATCCAAGGATTTGCGAACTTTTAGTTATACATACAGTGTCTGACAATTAGATTTAGATAAGATTGTGATTTAATAGCTCTTATTGACCCCTAAATACCCCCTTATTTTACAAACATAACAAATTTAATGCCGTATTTGTGTGGGAACTGACCCTCAGATGAGTTTACATTAAATCAGTGCAAATATATTGGATAACCAGTGGTTTATCACAAATTAGTTTATCTTTGCTTTCATTTTAATTTATTGAATAATATTAGTATTTTTCGCATATTTGCCATAAAGTTTGCATTTGTTTGCATTATATTTGGAAAATCGATGTTTTTGTTTGGATATGAAATCATGTCTTTGTAATGAAATAAAGTTTATTTAATAGACTATTGTTTAACTGATAGTAACTTACATTCTCTGGCCATTGATTTTCATTGAATTATGTCTACAAATGCTTAATATTTGTATATTTTTATATATTTCATATAAATTGATAACTTTATTGCAATAGTTATAAAAGTTTTTATTAAATTATTTCAATATTTTTGATACACTTTTAGATATTAATAATCATATTATACACAAATGATATTAATATGCTATTGGTTACTGCTTTTTACTCAATATGGCAATAAATCACTCAAGGTGACACAGAGTATCTTAAATATAGGATAATCTCTCTGGTTCACCTTATTCTTGAAATTTATTTTATACCTATAACCCCTGATATGATTTAGTCTTGTTTATATCAAAATACAGAGCTTTTTTATAATAACACCAGAAAAATGTTAATCGCATTATGTTTTCATCTAAAAAACCAATTAATTTAAAATTTAAGTTTCAAATGATGTAAACGTTTAACACAATTGAAAGATTGAGATAATCTTTAATTAATGTAAAACTTTTGATACATTTTATGACAAGTATTGCAAATCTGATACTATTTTTATAACCAATGAATGTCAACACAAGAGATAAATGAGAAGAACTTGACATTAGTTTTGGTTTTAATTATTTATTTCTTAAGTAAAAAAAATGTCGAAAACTTTTTTAACAAATAAAAGTGCAGTAAATTAACAGTTATTTTGATTTTGAAAAAACACACACAAAATAATTGACTGAAAAATACTTCACTAAAAATTTTGTTTCTTAAATGTTTGCCATTCCTTCATAAGAGTCTCAAAGAGTCTTAACTCAAATAACTTATGTTTTGTTAATGTGTTGTCAATCCATGAGATATAATGAGAAACTTTTGTATAAATTCCTTAATTTTGATACAAAAAGTATGTAAAATGAATGTAAATTTAAGCAATGTCATTTATTCAATTATACCAGCTTGCTTTTTACCAGCGCACACACCACCGGTGGATACGATACCCAACAGCTCATAATTAGTTGTATTTGTATTGAGTCTAACTAAAGGTCCGCCGGAATCTCCCTTTGGGTGAAATAAATATAGAAAACAATACAAACACTTGAGTCGAGGGCTCAAACCTGACACGAATCCTGACCGCCCTCTTCAAAGCCGGCACATATCTGTGTCGATCCGATATTATATTCAGGCATCCATTGGCGACACATTTCATTTGAAATAATGGGAACTTTTGTTTGTTTGAGCACTAATTCATTGCCTGTAAAGAGAGTACTACCCCAACCCGTGACCCAAACCATGTCTTTCGGCTTCAATTCTTTGTTGATTTCTGGTAAACAAATACTACTAATGAAAGGCCTGCCGTCCGGAAGGGGAGCATTTAATCTCACTAAAGCTATATCATTGCTCACTCTATCAAACCAAGTGCTATTCGGGTCAGGAGTTCGTCCACCCCTGTAGTCGGGATGTATGTAAATATTATCGATATATCGCAACACTTGAGTTGAATCGGAAACTAATTTCTGATATTTTGCGAAATAAACTCTCCATTCGTTGGGCTTTTTATTGGCATTAAAACAATGGGCAGCCGTTATAACCCATTGCCTATTCAGTACTGCAGCCCCACATGTATGGGCATAGGGCTCGTCATTATCCAGTCTCATATCAACCATCCAGGGCCAACTACCTATCCATCGATAATAGTAAAGAGTTTATGAAACTATAAACTTATTAAATAAACTTATATACCCGGTTTGGCTGCCGTTCCCCCAACTATTCTCATAGAGTTATCAACAGGTGTGATGATAGGATGACCACATCCATTCTGGAATTTTAAATCATTCAGAGTTTTGGGACACTTCTCTTCATCCGTTCCGTCCTTTAAGTTATAATTAAATTAAACAATCATTAAATGTTTGAGACATTACTTCACAGTCATCGACGCCATCGCAGTATTGCTTGAGTTCAACGCATTTAATACCATTCCTACACGTTATTTGATTGCTCTGGCAGTGGACAGGAATGGGCTTTTGTTCAAAATAAATATCAAATCCAACAGTTTTTGCATTTTTAAGTGCAATGAATTGCATAAACAATACATTTCCAGGAGATCTAAAACTCGGAGAATCTCTTCGGGAACCGGAGAAGCTGTTAATGAGTGGTGCACTGGTATTATAGCCGTCGTACACATACAGACCATCCCTTTTATAGTAATCTAATTCAAAAGCTCTAAAACTAATATAAAATGAATGGTTTTGTTTAGCCATCAAAATCCAGGAACAGTTGATATTTGAGGGATAATAATGAAAGCCATCGAAACCTAAAGTCGTTATGAATCCATAATCGCCTTCAATAATAAGCGGCTGCTCTTCAGAACAAGCAATGCTTGCATTCACTCCAAGAATATCTATACCTGTGTTCACATTACAGATAAAACAATTTTCTCATATCTTTTGATACCTTGTTTTAATTCAATATAAAACTCACCCTTTGTTTCGTCGGTTAAACATAAACCTGAACTGAATATTGAAAATAAATACAAAAATAACATAAAATATAATTTCATTTCCAAAAATATATTATTCTTGTATAAGAGGAATAGGAGGTATGATAGGCATGAGAGGGTGTAATTGATTCCTGGTATTAATGTTTAGGTAAATTAATTGACATTATTATCACCTTTTCTATACATTTATAACAATGTTATCACAAATTTGAAGATATTTTTGATAAAACTTATGAATTGATTGTAATATCAAAAACATTTCAAACATTACTTCAGAGGAATTCATTTCAAATGTTTTATTGACTGAGAGTTTAATAAATGAATGAAATTATAGCTAAAATATATGATTGAATGATTAAATGATCAAGGATAGTGCAGTCATATGAAACTTCATTGCAAGTATTTGAAGTATTGAAAGGAAGTGTATGATCAGGCAACTTTAAAGCAGTATGTTAAATAGCAGTATAACAATTGGGTTAGCAACTGAGCAGAGTGGCGCAGTGGAAGCGTGCTGGGCCCATAACCCAGAGGTCCGTGGATCGAAACCACGCTCTGCTAACCTTTTGTACATTTTTTTATCCATTAAACTCTTATTTATTGAAAACTAATTAACTCTTAATTGAAAACCACTTTTATTTTTATTTTTAATCAAATTATGACTAAAATTGAGATTTAGTTTAATATTTGCCAAAACTTTGTGGCATTTGTCTCAAAGATATAATTAATAATTGAATGAACAATATGTCAAACATTTATGAGAAAAGCAATCCATTAGTGATTAGTGAAAAGCAATTTATATATAAAACAGTTAACAATATTGTGATGAAAAACATTGACTTAAATTCAACGATAAGTTTATTATCAGTTGATTCCAGTCTATAATGAAATCGATTAATAAAATCCAAATTAAATTACAATTATTTCTTCATTTCATTAATTAGTAATTATTTTTAGACTAAAGATGAGTTTGAAAAAAGTTTTGTCTTATATTTATATTTATTTCAATTTGTATTAAATTCACTTAAATATCAATATCTGTTGAACTTTTTGTTACAAAATCTAAGTTAATGTGTGAGAAGAGCGCAAACTTTAGGTGAAATCCAATAGTAATTCATTTGTGAACAGATCCTCATATATAGAGTCGATTGAAAGGGACAGCCATTCAGATACAACACAATTGCATCAGTTGTCGCCCACTTTGTCTATCATTTACTATAAACTATAAACACATCCAATGATTCCCAATATTTCTTAGATTATTGTGAAAGTGAAGATAACTTCAAGAGTTTGACTCACAATAGGCTTCAATAGGCTTAGTATTGGAAATACTTTTTGTTGAACTCTTTATTCACTTATTATTTGCTTCTCATCTCATATAACACAGCAATCAATTGAAAAGTAAGTGTCCAAACAATTTTCAATTTTTTATTATGTCTTTTGTTTTAATAATTCAATTGTATTTCTATATGTAATACTGATGTCAACATTTTAGGGTGCAGGGGGTCAGAAAAATATATTTATTTAAAACAAATGTCAAAACTTATAATAAAATAAAATTTTGAACAAAATATTTGTATAAAAATCATATATTTTTCTTATCTCTTGGAAAAGAGATTTTTTAATGTGTGCAGGTTTGGTGTGAATTGTGTGTAATATTACCCTGGATGTTAGATGATTTAATTAATTCTTATAAAATAAGTTAAGCTATACTCTCTAATCTCTTCCCATCAATGAAAATAATAATTGCATGAATTTTTCACTTTTATGTTTAAGAAATCTTCCAAACTTTGATCGAGTAATTTGAGCAAGATCGATTTTTACTTATCAATAATAGACTTTATGTAAATATGTAATAATTTACAATAAATTTATTTTATTATTATTCATTAATTTCATTTCATTTATGAAAGAAAAATGCAATAAAAATAAATTTCTTATTAAAAATAAGTTTTAATTTAGATTTGAATTCATAGATAAGTCTGAAAAAATTCAATCAATAAAAACATAAAATTTTATTATTTTCTATGAATTTATATATAAATCACCAAAAGTTTCATCGCTTATGTAAAAGAGGACACAACAGACAAACTAATCTTTTTTTTAAAAAAAGGTTTGCAAATGAAAGCTCAAAAAAGACCATTAATTTGAAGCAATTTTATTAATTGTTATCTAAAAACCAAACAAATTGATTGAATCTTTAATAATTATTTTTCATTCATTTAACGGCTAATAATTTATCACAAATACAAAATGTTTCATAACTTTTGTACAAATGATTGATATTTTTATTTAACAGTTATTATTGAGTTTTATTGCATTGATATGTATTATAAAATGCTTTTTAAATGTTTTACTTATAAAATCATATTCTTCACAATATTGATTTATAATATACCCTGGTTAAATATTATCAAATTATGTATTTGATAAATAATAAATGTTGACATCTCTTATTCAATGGTTGAGAAATTCTCAAGGGATAGGGGTTTATCTTTTTTATACATATATCAACTGTATTATAATATTCAGTACTATATTGACTGAACGTTGAAATGCTTTTTACATTAATATCTATTTTTGCATAACTTTTAACTCAAGGAAGTCCTACCTGTGCTCTCTTTTCATTAGAAATTTAATATTTCAAACGTAAAGAAAATAACGAAATGAAAGCCTTTTCTTTAAAATTCATATATTTTTCAAATTTTCGTTTATTTAACTGTTTTTTAAATATTGATATTTAATATCAAATCCAATAAACAATGTATAATAGATTTGAATTTATTTTCAATCTTTGAATATTCAATGGGTTTAAGAGATTTTAAATAAAATCTTGTTTTTAGTGAAAAAAAAGTAAATGAAATTGTTTTCAATAAAGACTGAAATATTAAAAGTAATTGACATCTCTTTCATCAGATTTTGTGTCCAAATCTTAAATAATAAAATATTTATTGAATGAAAATTCTTTTATTGTATGGAAATCAGGGACAAAATACTTAATCTTTAAAATATAATTTTAAAATATATCATAATTGTTTTCAATTGTCTTCAAACTATACTTACCAAGTTTAGCTAATAAGACATCAAGGTAATTAATAAGATAACAATCAAGCTAACTTCAAAATGTTTTATTTTAATCGATAATAAAAACTATTTTGTATTAGTAATGTGAACATTGAATGAATGATAAGTTTAATTAATATTGAAAAAGACAATCTAGATTGTTTAAATATTGTTTTATCAAGATAATTTGAATACAGCTCTTAGATTTTTACTCAAATTGCAGAACCGATGAAAGATATGGTGCTTTCAGTTCACATCAATTTATTCATATTTTCATTAATACTTTTGACGAAATCACTGTTTTGTCAGCCAATCAGTGATAGTCAACACAAAACTAATCTGGATATTAATGAATCAAATCTGAGGTATTTTATAGCGAAGTCTTTATCCCGTCATCCGTTGGGCATTTTGGGCCACATTCTCGTTGAAGCGGTAGATAAAGCCAGTGTTGACGAACCCCTTCCAGGTTTGCAAACATTTTGAAACAAAAAATTAGAAATTTTTAACCATTTATTGGACATTAGATTCGATGTCAGTCAGAGACAGACGATACCAGACATCCAATGCTATCAAAGATCAAAGTTTCCTCCGATTTGGACGAAACAGTTATAGGAATAGCAAAAGACCTAAAGATAACTATGACTTAAACGACACTTCATTCCTGCGATTTGGCAGAAGTGGTGGCTCTGATAGTTAGAGAGCACTCGGATGTGAGAAAATTAACATTACATTAATGTTCACTAAATTATAACTGAAGTTATGATTAAGTATTTGAAATAACTTTGAAGACATTAAATGAAGAAAAAATTAATAATCAAAACGAGAATCAAATTATTTGTAAAATATTTTATTCAAAATTAAATGTAATTTTAAAAACACAGAACTTAATGTAAAAATTATTTGACATTTCTTCTATTGATTTTGTGAAACGGAAACACATTTTTGTTTGTCTTTTAATATTTATTTGTGAAAAATTCGTATAAATTATTTGTTTTGTGAAAATAATAACAAATAATATCTGATTTGTAATGAATTAATGTATGTAATGGTAGACCCAATGATAGATCCAATGTTAGATCAAGTGTTGGATCCAATGATAGATCAATACATTTAATGTTTATATTTATATATATTTTCAATTATTTTCAATATTTTAATCAATTATTAAAAACAAACAAAAGAAATGAAAAAACGATTCAAAAACCCATTGAAAACTAATTTCGCGGCCTTTTCTGCATCTGTCGGCTCCGGTAGATATCAAACTGTGGCGGAACGGGATTGGAATCGTCTCCTTCCGGGTCCTCTTCGTCTTCATTCAGCGATCGCTTACTGTTGTTTGCATTACTTTCCGCCGCATCGACAGCCAGACTAAAGTATTTGAGCCCTTCCTGTGCGGGCAGTCCTTCAGGTCGAGGCGTTGAGTCCAATGTCGAGAACTTTGTGCGAATGAGATTCATGAGATCATCTATCGATACAAACGGCCCCCTGAATGACGTCGGATGAGGTATTGTTGCTAAAAGGCTGGTGACTGCCGGCGGCGGTGGGAATATCCCGCCCGGAATCAGGTTTCCGACTGTCGGTGCGATTGAGTGAATCAGTTATTAAGTTTTTGGTTTAAATATAAATAAAAATGAAATAATGTTTACTCGGATTATGCTTTGGTTTGAACGGAACCATCTGAGAGAAGTCAGGCTTTGGATAAGTGGTTAGACTCGAGGGAAGGGCTGATGAGACCACGTTTGCGACCGTCGGTGCGAACGGATTGTTTTGGTGTGATTTAACGACATAACCAATTGACTTGAGTTCCATCTGAGAACAAGGCAATAGGTTCTGGAACTTATACCTGTCCACAAGCCATGCCGTCTCTGACGTCTGTTTATTAATCTTTTCGATGGCAACGGCTCTCCTCTTCTCTACCTTCACAACACTGGAAAGGTCTCCGATATGGCACTCAAACTCCAAAAACTTATTCCATATTTCTCTGTGTTTTTCAAAATCAAAATCAATTTCATAATAATTTGTGTCAAAGATTTGCTTTCATTTAAAATATGCGAAAATTAAATGAAATTATAGGAAATGGATTGAAAGATAAGTTAAGATGAGAGGACAGGAGGACAGGTATAGGATGTTGTGCACAAGAGAATGCATTACTGTTAGCAGTGTTTCGTAACTAATAGATTGATTGAAAAATTAAATATTGATATAAAACTGTGAATAATATTGACATAAATTGTTATTAATATTAATATCAAACACAAAATATTCATTAATTTATAGGAAATTATATTCAGAAACACTTTGTGAACGGAATTCTGAATCAGAAATATATCACAAATGTATTTGAATTAAATAATCTCAAACATGACTAATGAGCCACAATTAGCACAGGCCTGAGTGGTCGGGTGTGTATATATCACCACATGTCTGCAGTTTTTAACAATAAAATCAAATTTCAATTTCAGAAGAATTTTCATAAAAAATCGATTTTTAAAAAAACTAAAATATTTCGCATTTTTAAAACAAAAAATAAAAACAAAACATAAATAGCTTTGAAATCATTGTATTAATTGTGAAATCATTTCTCAATTTTGCCTTAAATTTAGTTTTCATTTAATTTGAAGTCAAATATATTTTCAATTAAAATAAAAGTGATATTAAAGTGAAAATAACTGTAAGTATTGATTGAAACCTATAGTTTAGAAACAACTGAGGACTGGATTACATGAAAATGCAATCAGAATTGAGTTCAACATAAATAACCAATAATTCAATTATCAGTTTGTTTTACAACTAATATATTATTTAAACATAAAGTCGACTAAGAGTTGAAAATAATTGCAAAACATTTGATTGAATTTTTGCGATAATTAATTGCATTTAAAAATCAATCCCAAACTTACAGTGACTTTTCAGGAGGGAGTGCTCCAGTAGTCAAAACTCTTTCAAAGAGCACTCGTATGTTATTCTCTTCATTCAAATGACTTAAATAATCGATGTATGAAAGGATGAAATCCGGGGAATGACCAAACTTTTTGAGACCCAACTCAAATATCTTTGACGTGACGTTTGGGTCCTTTTGTGTAAACATCACATCAATAACTAAATTAATGAATAACTGATACAAACTTTAGAGCAGTAGTACTCCATAAGAGCGGCGGCGGTATAGATCTCATGACCACATCGGGTGTCTTCACGCGCTCTCTTGAATACACTTCTGGCCGTTGCGATGCTTTCGGTGCGTCGCCTAAACTTCATGTATTGGATGTAAGCCAGGGTTGGATCAAATCCTTGGGTTTGAATGTTTAGGAGTTTCTCGTATATCTTCACCGCTTCTTCTTTACGGTTTCGGGACTTAAGTGTAAAACAAACCAAATGTCAGTAAATATCAATTGAATGACATTTGAGTCAAACCTCTTCAAAGTCCGCGAACGCGAAGTTAATTAAGACATTATTGGCCAACAGTGTTGTCGTCGCTCTGTCATAGATTGCCGACACGTCGTCCTGAAGTGATTTCTGTTGATTCATATCTCCCTTCTCTGCCATCCAACTGCTCTTCTCAGCCAAATATGACGAGTATTCATACCAGACGTCCGGATGATGTCCCAGACATAGAATGCACTGTTCGTATGCAAACACAACTGTCCAACGAAATAGATATAGAAATTAATTGATTATTTCAGAAACACAATTGAAAAGACAATTCAAACCTCTTTTGATGACTAAAGACATGTCTTCTGTTTTCAAAGGATTGCTTTTTTCCCATTGAATATATTTCCTCCAGAGCTCCACCTGTTTTACTTCATCAGCAGTTGTTTGTGGCGGAACTGCCGGCGCATTTCGGTTGAGACCACGAGTGACGGCTTCAAACTCTTTGGCAACTCTTCGGGCATTCATGTAGTCCTTGGATCGGTCGGCGATCATCTTCTCGGCTATCATTTGATTGATATTCTAATACAAAGTAAAGTAAATTATAGTAATATTGGGCTAACAATGAAACCCCTGTCCACTGCATGTAAAACCTGTTCATAAGTGATGTAATCCTTCCAAAACGCCTCAATACTAGTCATAGGATTAATAACTCCTCTTTGATATACCCTTCGGACTGCAGTTATCTTCTGATTCTCGGCATAACTGCCCACCGCTTCCACATTCTTGAGGAACTGGACATAATCGTTCCAAATAGGGTACGACTGAATATCAATGCCAATCTTATCCAGGGCAAAATCGTAGGCCTTAGCCATCTTTTCCCGGAAATTAGCGGAAGAAACCTTTGTTTCCTTTTTTTGTATTAAATTTTTAATTAATTTTAAAATCAATAAAACTTTTAAAATAAAAGAGCAGTGAATGAGAAGTGAATGAGAAGTGAAAGCACAGGGAATGAGAACTCACTTTAATATAACTCAAATAACATCTCCAGAGATCGATATTTAACACTTTGATGAGACAACGGGTGAAGAGCTTTGAATCAAATGAAAGGACAGTTATTATTATTAACTACTATTTTGGGATAACAATCAAAGTCTGCTTTTTGTTTTACCTTTTCTACTTTGTCATAATTCCGGGCCTTCATCTGTCAATCAAATAATAATTGGTTTAATATTTAATGCTTTTGTTATTAATGTTTAATTTGAAAATAGATTTTCATTAAAATACAGAGATTTTTGATTTAAATAAATAAAAGATTATTTAATATTCAGGGGTTGCCAACGGGTCTGGTGTTGTGTGTATCTTGTACAATTAACTCTTAATAATACGTTTTTGCGTTGCTTTCAGAGAAAAAGGTTATTTTGATGTTAACTAAAGGGAACTTCAATTATTTGAACAAAACTGTTGGTCATCCCTGACATGAAATAATTTTACATAAACTGAGTTAAAGAGGATTTGAGTCAGTATTTTGAAAATTTAATACCAATGAAGAGATTTAGAGTAAAATCAAGTAATGATTAAAACAATTGTTAAACAATTTGTGGTGTAATGAAACAAATGATCAAAAATTAAATGAATGTTTATTTTCAGTTCATTAATAAGTATTTCACTTAAGATTTAACGCATAAATAATTAAATTAAAAAACCGTTTATTTATTCATTGATTGTCTGATAATTAGTTGAATGACTTTTGATAGGCATTTCCATAAATAAATTGGTTTTAAATTATATTTTATTTATTGTCTCTTAAAATTTGACACAAATTTATCACAACTTTTAACGTTTAATAAATAAATCAAATATAACTTACTTTCTATTCATTTCTTAAATTAAAGTCAGAAAAAAAGGTTTAATTTTTTTTAAAGATTAATAAAAATATATTTCAATCATTGAAAATGTTTTTCAATTTATTTATAAACAAAAATCATTTTTTTTGTGTGAAAAACCATTTTTTAAAACTTTTATCAAAAGTTAAATATTTTTTCATTTTTTAAAAATAAATTTAACAAAAAATTATTGTAAAACTAAAAAAAAATAATAATATTTGATAAAAACACTTCAATAAGCACTAGATTTTTAGTTTGAAGACTACTAACCCCAGAATACCGACCCATTGGTGAACAATAGGAATAAACAAAAGTTTTTAAATATTTTTTATAAATTATTAAATTTTTGAATTGTTTTTTGAATAATTTATTTATTTATAAAAATAGTATTTATATTTATAACGGAAACCATAATCCAAACTCAAAACCTTTCAAACCCCCCAAAAGTGACTAAAATTAAACCTAAAATATACTTAAAATTTAATGATTTGTTAACTTATAAATCAAAACTTTATTTTAAGATCAAATCACTCATAACTTAATACAAAACACATATAATTAAATATAAATAAACAAATAATTAGAGAAATATTTATAAAACTAATTAAGAGTTGAATAGTTTTGATGTCTATTTGTAATCACTTTTGAATAAAGTTCTCGTAATTTCAAAGATTAGATTAATTTCTCAATTATTCCTAAACTCAATGATAAACTGATAAAACATTTGAATTAAAGCTATATTTAAATCAAAATCATTTAAATTTATTATTACTTTGAGATCAAAGACTGATTAAGTAATTCATTTCAAATCTATATTAATTAAAGACAACTAAATACAGACCAACCGGTGCTGACACAGCCATTAATTTCTTTAAATAGTACTCAGGATTGTGTGGTATTCTCTGACTCCCACTCCTTCAGTGTTTATAACAGTTTTATGTCAATTATTTTCAATCAATTTTCGCAGTTTTGGATAAATTAATGATTTAAACCCTATGTGTGTTTGAATGACCTGAAAGGGGAAGGAATGGCCTCAAGTGTTGCAGTAATTTATTAAAGCCTAAGATTGACATAACATTACATAATCTGCTTTACCTTTACATCACTTCTTATGGGAAATCAAAAACAAAAAGGGGTTTGTTTTGAACTCAAGATTCAGGGGCTAAAAAGGGGGTTATTAGTAGTAGTCTGAAAATCGTTGACACTAGTAAGCAATGGGCGTAATAATTATCCAGGTTATTTAACACTTATATTAATTATAATCTAACGAATAAATAATAAAATAAAAATGAAAAACAAAATAAATATTAAAAATAATAACTATTTTATAAATTTTCATATAATTGTGTTAATTAGAGGAAAGGTGTGTCGAAAATGCATAGACTTTTGGGCAGAGAATCGATCGGAAGTTTAAAATATTAAAAAACTGAGCAAAAGATAAACTGAAATGACTTTAAATGACCTAAAAATCTAATGAGAACTCAATATATCGCTTGAGTTAACGGTTTTGAACACAAAATGATTAATAAATCATAAAAACAGATGAAAAACAAATGAAGTGTTAATTTGTGTCAATGTTTTGATGAAATGTAAAATCATTTTAATAATAATAATAAACAAAAAGTTTTGCGAAAACAGAGTTAAAAGTAATTAGAAATACAGAAACACAGAAATGCAGGCAAAGAACCGGAAGTTATATCTGGTGTTGGGTTTAACACCAAAATCAAAGACTTTAAGAGAAAAATAAGTTATTTTTTCACAAAACTCTTCATTTGATTGTGAATAGAGTTTTGTGACTCAAACAACAGACACAACGGGAAAAGCATTTGAAATATAATTAAAACAACTTTTCTTTTAATCAAAACTTCTGTGAAAATGAAACCACAATTGTCTGCAGAGAAACAAAACACACAAATATTAGACCCGTTTTGCAAATCAATTGATTATTAAATACCAATCGACGGCCGAAAACAACAATAAATTTGAACACATTTTCCATCAAATAATTTATTTTCACTAAAATTAGATTCAATTAAATGTTTGTTTGAATTGAACTCAAGTGACGACAAAGCGAGCAATAAATGGCGTAAAGGAAAGGTAGGAAAACATATTTTATTGATTACAACCTCAGATTCAATGTATAATTTCCAATATCTTCCGGAGTTCGGGAAATGTGTGACCAGTTGTTCAAAGAAATCCCGCGAATCGTCGATACGTTTGTTCTGAATGTCAATCCATTTCATCACTAATTGTGACAAACATTTCAATCAAAGAGTTATTGTTATAATACCTGTGCGTCTTTGATCAGCACATTCCAGGCCTCGATGTCGTAGGCATTGTCACTCAGTCTTACGTTAGACTTAACCACCCGTTCGCTCATATTCTTAGTGTTAGCGCCGCCGCCGACGGGAAACGCGTTCGCATTTGCGGCCGCATTAGCGGCCACTTCCCTACTAATCGGTTCATTGCTTTTGTTACGACTCGGCGGCGAATTATGGCCTGAATTTTGACCAGAATTACGGTTCGATTGCTGTGAATACGAGTTCGGACTGTAATTGAGGCCAACATTGGATCCATATTTGCCCGAAGAGTGCGAAGAGTTCTTCAGTTCATTGAAAAGACAATCAATTTATTAATGAAATGAAAAAACGGTTAAAAAAAGCCAAAAATGAAATCAAAATCTAATAAACAATTGAATGAAGACTTCATTACTTACGGCAAACATCTCTTCCTTTGGATTCAACAAAACCAATGGTTTTATTGTTTTTACAATAAATTAATGCAAAAAATGTGTAATTATTTTGAAATCAAATCAAATATTAATTAAATATAAAATTAAAACATTTGTTGAAAACGTAAACAAATATTGAATTTCTTTTGTATCGATAATAATGGCCTTGAATTCACACTTTAAGGGGTTTTCCTGTCATTACATACAGTCTTATGTCTTATGACCACAAAAGCGCCAATTATTTCAACTTTCAAATTCACTTTTATTAGATTTTCATTTGCAATAATAGACTCTGGATTGTTTTGTCAATCTTACCAAGATAATTATAAACATTCAAATTTAACAGATTTTTATATTTCAAATACTTTTAAGTGAGTTATCGGCCGAGAACTAGTGGACAGTCGGGTCATAAAACTGCAATATTAGTGCTATTGTATTGAATTGTCTCTTCGGTGACCTCAGGTCAAGAACCTGATGGACGGAAGTGCTATTTGAACCCAATTTGTTGATAATAGGGACGACAGCACAGGTATATTAAGTGCTGTAATAGTAAGGATAGCTCTGGTGTTGAATATGAGTGAAGTGTTTATTGAATTGTTTATAAACTAAACCAATGTTTGCATTAAATATAATATAAAACAAAATTAAAAGACATTTAAAATTGAATTAAAAATCAATTAAAAGAGAAATCAATAAAAAAATAATTAATGTTTTGAACTCTTCTTTGTTTTCTTCTTCTTCTGACTAACGTTTGAATACTTGGCCTCAAGATTAGCGATCATATCATTGAAACCAGCCTTAGATCGGGACTGAATGGCCAAAACCAAGTCATCGCCACCGGAACTGGTCTTCATTTTCTTCGCCTCTTTTTCGGCAATTTTTGCTTCTTTTTCGGCCTTTTTTGTCCTCTTTTTGCGCTTAAACGCCGATTCGTTGACAAATGCATCAAATTCTGGCACTTCTTTGTCGGCAATCAACTGTTGGATCAGCTCTGAAGTGCGCTCTTCATTATAACCGATGATATACTCAGAGATTAAGTCCAAATCGCCTTCAAATCTAATGTAAGACTTCTTTATGTCTTCTTTCTCTTCTTCAGAACCAATATATTTCTGGAAGAAGTCTTCGATGTCTTTGGGAGTGATCTTTGGGAACAATAGCCGCCAGTATTGATGCCAATCGGCATTGGATTCATAGGAGTCTTCATTGGGTATAATCCCCGTCTCGTCATATGTCTGGCGAAGGGTTTGGTCGCTTAAAATGCAGTGAACTTTACTCAACGTCTGAAACGCTCTTTTGGCCACTTCTTTGTCCTTCCCGTCGGCTCTGTCGGGATGTACTTTAAGTGATTGTCTTCTGTACGCACTCTTAATCTCCTTATCCTTTGAGTCCTTCTTAACGCCTAATATCTCATACAAGTCATCGCTTCCGAAGAATTGCTGACAATCTTCCAAAAGACCCATAACTTTGATCTGAAGATACAATTAAGACAATCAATGGTTTCACTCAATGTTAGCCACTCTCAGGGGTTTAGCGGGAAATTCAAATCAATTACTAATCGACCCCTTATTTGGGATAAGGGTTTGCACTGATGTGTGCTTACAATCACTACAATAAGGGGGTAAATCACAAAAAGGGGGTAAAAATGGTTTAAAACTAAATTAAAATTTTATTGTTTTTCATTAGTTTTGAATTAAAATGCATTTAAAATGTGAAAAATGAGTGAAAAGTGATGAGTGTTTGGACAGACATCTGATGTCAAGCACTGAAAGCACAGGCAATGTATGTCTGAAGTGACGAAACGTTTGAACCTCTGTTTGGTTTAGTGATTGACGTCAGACCTGTTGTGCCTTAACTTCAGTCAACTTTACATTTAATTTCACTTTTTGTTTGTTTTTGTTTCAAATATTATCTAATATTTAGTTTATTTTACATTTAATTTCATTTCAAATACTATTCAATAGTTTTATAAACAGTTTTGTTTCAAAAATGTTATAACTTTTGCGTCAAATAAGTGATTGTTTTCAAACCAAAGGTAAGAGAAAATGGGTTTTCATTTGCTTTTCATTTGTTTTTCATTAAAACATCTTTTTTTTCATTTGCTTTCAAATTGTGTTTTGATTTCAAGTGTTTATGTGTTTAACCATTAAATCACTTGAAAAGCTGTTTATATATCGTAGGACTCATTGAAGGACTCAATCATTGATTGAAATATTTGTCAAAAAGTGATTAACAATTGAAATGAATGTTAAGTTTTTGGTCACAAAAAAGACTAAAATATTTGTGATCTAAGTCTAAATAAAGTTTTAATTGAGTTATAAATTAGAGGACAATGTGTTTGTGCTCTGTGTGTAGGCGTCGGACAAAAGTTATGCAACATTTGAATAGGAAAACCAGTTTTCAACTACTGTTTCATACCTTTAGACCCAATGTCTTATGTATTCGCCATTAAAATCGATTAAAACTTTTGTACCTGAAGTCAAAGCCCCTGTAATTGTGAACTAAAGCCCCTGTGCTCGCAATCATAAGCCCCTGGGATTGGGAACCAAACCTTTAAATGAAAATATAATTTGCATTGAATTGGCATTTAATCAGAGCTTAAGTCTTGTATTAATTGTTAACTTATGGTTAAAATTGATTAAAACTTTTGATTGAGTTTTATATTGCAATCAATTGTCGATAGAGTTGTGAAAAAATAATTTCATTTCCTTTGAAACTGATTTCAAAAACTGTTTTGTATTTTACGGTTCAAAACATTTTTGTGTATTAATTGAAAGAGTGGTTAAAAATACTGCAAAAATATAATTTAAGGTATGGTTTGAAACAGCGATTCACTTATGCAGTAAATCATTGTATGTCTGAGGCGTGCCTTTAAATACAATAAAGTTTTGGCAAAAATTTTTCATAAATTTACGAATCCTTGTGCTCTTGTATTGACAACAATCCCAAACCCAAAGTCATGTTGTGTTTGAAATTTTTAGTTCAGTTTTTCATCTTTTTATTTCTCTTTTTAATGTGAACTCACTTTTGGGTTCACTTTGTTTAGCAAACCATTAGTCGTAAACTCAATATCAATACAAATGAGAGGTTTTTATTAGTTTTTTGCTGAAAGTGCAGGTGTTTTGTGTCCAACTGTTTGTGCAATTGATTACATGTGATGTTATTTGTTATGTCTACTCATCTATCAATTGGTGTAATCCTAAGGTATTTGATTCCATACCTAACCCTATAATCCCTGACCCATTCACACGACCTCTCAGTTGGCATCGATTCCGTCTCTCTTTACAAACTTATTAAACAATTTGTGTTAATATTTATGACTTTATTTATACACAAAATATTAATGCGTTTTACGACTAATTACTCTCAAATTACTGTAGCTATTGTCTGGCGTTATATTACCCGTCCTCTTCAACATAATACCTGTTCCCCTCATTATAAGGAAAGTAATTTACTTTAAAAGTATTTATGCAAAAAAAAAATCAGTTTTTATGACTTTAACTCAAAAAAGTAAAGAATATTTGAAACAAAGATAAAGTGTTTTAGAAATTGTCTCTTAGTTTAACATTAAGTGAAACGAAAGATCATTTGCTGGCATTGTATGTATGGCAAGGTATGCATGATATTGTCTACCATTCCTTTGTTCTCAAAGTATTTATCATAAAAAACAATTGTTAACAAAATTTTATTCAATTATTTGAAGCATTGATTTGAAACACAGTTTAGATTTAAAAACAAAATTCAAGTTTTTTTTTGTCTATTTTAGCCTAAATTTCAACCAATAATTGATTTTCAGATCAGTCTATGATTTATTCATTAATTTAACTGAAAGGGGGTTAGTATTTATCGATTATTGCCAAAATAGGTGCTGAAAAATTGATAGCACAGGAGAAGTGTCAAGTAATTTATGTCTTGAATTGCGTCCAAATTGTCTCCGAATATATGAAAATATAAATTAATGTTTTGATGATTAGAGCAATAAATAACATAAAATCTTATTAAACATGAATTGAAACCTGAATTTAATGAATGAATATATTAACGAAGTTTTGGGCAAAAAATTAATTCAAAGTTTGAAATGAATTTAAATTAAATTTTACAACAATTTTCATTTGACGTGACTTTTAAACCATTTCCTCATTTAGACGAAGATCTGACAAAACATGACATTTAGTTTTGTTTTGTTTTGTTATTTCGTTTACAAAAATAAAGCTTTCAATCAATTTGGCGTCAAATGAGTGCAAATGTGGTTTACGTTCAGTTAATTGAAGTTTTAATATTGAAATTTGTTTTTTACCCCTTTTTTTGATATCACTTCGACTTTTAAGGTATATTTGAAGGCAATATTAATAGCCTTTCCGTACACTTAAGTCATCAAAAGTGTTGATAAGAAGTCTTATCTCTTAATCCATAGCAATAAAGATATAATTACTGACAGAGAGTGACCTCGTATTCAAATGTCTAACTGTTTGGTGAAAAATATGATTTAAATTAATTATATATTTATTTTGAGCCCAATTGATGGGAAAGTTATGTTAATTGAGACTAATTTTGTTGTAATTATTAGGTTATGAATAAATGTGTGCTTTTCTGCTAAACTGACTATTCGTTAGCCAACTGTTCACTTGGTGTCTGTCGTCATGTCCTCAAAAAGTCCAGTTAATGGCCTCAACTCATGCAAGTGCTGTCCCTATGGCTTCCATATCGACACTGATTTTGTTAACTATTGTGAAGCACTGGTAACCGCTCTCTACGACTCTGACAAACGTATGTCACAAACACTGCAATTCCGTTCATCCCATTCCTTGCGCCGAAAAATCAATTCAGCCTTTTCTACGCTAAACTCCTGTTCCGCACAAAATGCGGCCACAAATGCATTCCTTTCTTATTGTGATTATAATTACAACAAAATTACGTCTAACCGTCCAAACGGACAGTTGACTCATAGGGCTGGCAGTGAATCGCCAGTAGATAACCAGTTCTTCGACAGGGAATCAATCAATTCATTGATCAATGATTACAGTTTGGGAGACGTTGTCGACGAGTTTGAAGAGGCCTATAACGAATCCAATGACTCGCACCGTCGGCTCTCTGTGACCAGCGATTGTGAGTCAGTAAATAAACCAGTGATGATCGACACAGAGAGGGCCGGTTCGCCGCCCGCATCACCCGCTCCCTCGTCCTGCAACTCATCCAACATATCGCGAGTGGTTTTGTCCCAAATTCGCGATCAAATGGCACTCAGTCTCAGTCGGGTTAAGGAACTCGAAGATCAGGTGAAACACATCCCGAAGTTAAGGCAAAAAGTGATTGTTTTAAGAGAAGAGAAAAGGAAATTGATTGAGAGATTAGAGGGAGAGTCAGATAATACCAGTGCTTTGAGTGATCCACAATCCATGTCTCGTATAAAGGAAATGGAAAAAAGCGGTTTAATTACTCCGCCATTAATGCGAAGGAAGTTTGTCTTTAAGACCGACTCAGACACTGAAGACGAAGAGTTTGGAGACATCTTTATGCGGTCATCGCCTCCGCCGTCGGCTTTGGTCTCTTCGAAGAATATAAGACTCGAAGAACTGAATGACAAAAACAATTCATTTAATGAAATGTCTTTTAAATCTATTGAAACGAACTCCGTATCCACTAATACGGAAAGTACTTCCAGAGCACAGGGAGTCGACTGTTGGACAAACACCGAAAAAATTGAAACGAAATCAAATAAACTAAGTTTTGATGTCTTGAGTTCAATATCAATACTTCCTGAAACAGCACCGGTAGCTCCTGTAGTATCAAAGCGTTCGATAGGCATCAGTACAAGTCTGGCCCCAAGTCTTCCCCGAAAGAGTGTTGCCGTCGAAACAGATCTCAAAGCTTTCGATACATTGAGTGCGAGTGAAATGGAGGCTAAGAAGCCGGCACTGGTATCCTGGGGTACCGATCCGATCAAAATAGACTACATTAACGCTCACATACAAGTGTCACCCCAGCGCTCAGACGTTAGCACTAAGACTGAAACACCTGTTCATAAAAGTGTTGCCGTGTTTTGCAGTCCAAAGGATTTCGGTCTAAAAGCGAATTGGAGTCAAACCGACAAAAAAGTCTTTAATAACAAATCTATTCAGTGCTCGCATACCTGTCCTAAATGTGAACTCAAACAAACCGAGACCATTGGTGTCGGAGATAATAATGTTTACGGAATTGTTTCTTCCGATAAATCGGTGACCACTGAGAAGGAAAGGCCTTCCAGTTTGGAAGGACTACTCAGTATGTCTCCCGTCTCGAGAGCCAGTTCTGCCCAAAGCATACGTTTGTGCGACAAATGCAATGACGCCATCACTTCTGTGGCTAAAGATTTTGTTACCAATCCTTATGAGAAGATTACGAGTCCAACAGTTCAAAGCCGTATTCCTCGACCCATACACAGCACCGGATCTCTTGAGAGACGAACCATTGAAGACAAAATAATAGAAGAGACGGCAAATGAAATACTGGTTTATAAGAACCCGAGTCTTAGTTTGGGGTCGAGTCCTCTCAAACGCAATCCTCCGCTCAAAATGAAGGACTTGAGTCCACAGACTACGGAAGCGATTAAAGTGATCGATGAAGTCTTCAGGATATCAGAGTCTGATGAGTCTGAAGACGATACCAGTTCCTCCTCTTCTGAAGGCACTTATGAGATCGAGACCGGAGCGGTCGCTAAACCTATATCTCGAAAGCGAGTCCAACCGTCCAAAGAGATTATGGCAGCGCTTAAGGTCCTCAACGATAACCTATTAAAGCCGGAAAAGGCCAACAAATCTGCTTCAGTGAGACCCAAACCCAACCATTGTTTTGATGATAATTACAATTCATTTCTTTGTTCTTCAGATCAAAAGTCTCTCTATTATTGAGAAGGAGTGGTTCAAAGTGGCCGCAGAGAAGGACTCGGATCCGCACACCGTTGAGGACTTTATCGATTGCTTTGAGAGCTATTCAAAGCATTTACTCAATCGTGTCGTCAATTTGGACGACAAGTCGGGCAACACATCAATACATTACGCGATATCTCACAACAACTTTGATATCGTTTCAGTACTTCTTGACTCCAAAGTGTGTGACGTAAACAAAACAAATAAGGTTTGCATTCAATTGAACCCATTTTCCATCCATTCCTAACTTGCTTTCATTGTTAGGCCGGGTATACGGCAACTATGTTGGTCTCCCTCTCCAAAGTGCAAAATGAAACCGAGAAAGCAGTGATTAGACGACTCTTCCAATTGGGAGACGTCAACATCAAAGCAAAACAAGTGAGTCATTAAGTGATTCAATCACTTATTAAACTAACGAATGTCATCCCAAACAGAACGGACAGACAGCTCTTATGTTGGCCGGCAGTCACGGCCAGTTCTTCACGTGTAAAATACTTCTCGAGTGCGGCGCAGCTATTAATCTTCAGGACAACGATGGCTCCACAGCATTGATGTGCGCCGCAGAGCACGGGCACAGGGATGTGGTCAGACTGTTGTTGTCTCATCCAGACTGTGATCCAACTATTGTAGACAACGACGGCTCAACTGCACTGAAGATAGCGATGGCTAACAATCACAATGACATCGGTTTGATGTTATACGCGTCCACTTCAATGCTAAGCCGCGGCTCTTCGCCCTACGCCTCCCTCCGCCGAACACAGTCTAAAGCAATAGCGGCCAGCCTTAAGCGCACCGGATCTTTCAGTTACGGGCACTCAAGGATAACGCCGCAGACGTTTCAATTGGCGCCGTCACCACCTCCTCGCTCCAGACATTCCTCCACATCCACCACGAGATCAGCAAAACATTGAAAAATAGTTTTATTTTGTGTTTTATATAACAAAAGAGATATTAATATTAATTTTGGTTTTATATCACATTTTGAGCTATTTTTACCCCTTTTTGGGCTCTTTTTGCACAAAATATTTAATATTTAAAGCTTTTAATAATTATTTTAATGTTTTTTAATGTTTTGTTTTTTTCCCAACTTTTGATGAAATTTATTTACAATTAATGCATATTTGAGTGAATTTTGTGAGTATTTTGATTAATATTTTATTTAAGTTTAACACAAATCATGAGTTTTTGCAACAATTGATAACAAATTTTAATTTATAATGAAATCTATTATTTTTAAAACACTTAACCCTTTGTTAACTCAAATAATCTCTGAAGTGTTAACTAAATAACAAATGATTGGCAAAAAAAAGTCTTATTTTTTGAGATGAAATAAAATTTAAATAGTATTTTAAATAAAGGTTTTTATTTCAAACATCATTTCATTGATTACCCGATCATTCAATTTTTGATTATTGAAAACACCATTGAATGAAAGCATAAGAATCTGTTGAAATGAAATTAATTATTTAGAGGGGAAAGGGTTAAAGGGGTTAATAGAAAATCCATGTTTTAATTATCAATGCTTTTAGCAGTTAATCAAAACTTTTAAATATAATTTGATTTCAACTCAAATCCAATTAAATCACTGATAAGTGGAAGTGATTTGGAAATGAATTTCGGGTTTAATAGTAATTAATAATTATTTTTCAAGACTTAAGAGACACTGAAAGGAGTTTTTTGGCTCAAAATATACTTATTTTAACTGAAATGTTGAGAGAGTTGTTGCACAGAGTTGTGCACAGGTTTACTATTAGAGGCTAAAAGTTATGTAAATCATTGAAATGGTTTGGAAATTGGATTTTTATAACTAGGGATGAGATGCAGAGGGACTTAAATGTAATTAATCTTAACATAACGACCCGTTCTCTCCATTCAATCGATATTTATATTTTCATTAGTGGTCACACATTTAGGCATAGCTTTCGGAACCGCTTTTATTTGACAAATAACGTGAAGAAACTGTTCAACCCTTCAGTGCTTTAATTGGTTAGTAATATCTGTCGGCTATTCTTCAAAACAATTTTATTCAAAATAGTTTTAAGCAATAAATTATAGATTTATTGACTGTTTTTGAATAGAAATATGTTTTTCTGAAAAAATACATTAAAAAAATACAAAAATACTTTTAAAGAAACGATTCATAGATTCACTGAAATATAAATTACAATTATTTTCAAAAGTATTTTTAAAAATATATATAATTAATGAAAAAATTGTTTATTAATGCAAAAGTAATTCATTTTAATTGAAATGTCTCCCAATTGTCGCCAAATATTCACTACAAGTCTATGAAAAATAATTAAAGAGTGCTTTAAAATGATTACTTTTTCTTCAAATGGCTTTCAGAGGAAAACAGTTTTCAAGTTTTTATGTATTATTTTTAAACTTTTCATTTAAATTACTTTTTGGTCTCTAATGAGAAAACTCGTAAGACTTGTATCCTTTATAACCGATTGCAACAAAATTATCGGATTTATGTAAATAAAGGCAACGATTCTTGTCATCGACTTTTGGGCTTAATTTGTATTCAAGTTGTGATTCATTTGAACTTAACTTTCAAAAAGTCATATAATTATTCAATTCTATCGTATTTTTAGTCATAATATCATTACTTTCAATGACTTAGGAATTGTTGTTTTCGCCCAATTGTTATATGAGGACAGGTATAGTCATAATTTACTTTTAATGGGCACTGAACCTAACATTTTAGTGCTGACCATCACTGCCTACACTCCGTGCAGTAATAAAGTGAAGCCAAAGGAGGCATAACTTTCTCATAATTTTATTATCAAAGACATAGTGAGAGAGAAGCGAAGGTTTTGTACAATATTTTGGCTTATTTTTGGCAAAACCTATATTTTTATGACCACTTCTTCAACCCTACAAAACCCCACAACTAAAAAGTCATTAATCATTCTGAAGGTCACAACAAATATATATTTCTTTAACGTTTAGACCATTTCTGTGTTCAGTATTATGTATTGAATTGCAATGCATTTAGTGATCGCACGCTTCGCTCAGTTCATTACACTTTAGTTATTATCAATCTTTTAGACTTAAATACCTTTCCATCTCTTTAATGACTGATCAAAACTATTTAATAACTAATAATCACTCAAAACGATTGACTTTCAATTCATTTCATTATTAATTGCAAAATATATTAACATTTTATCCAATAATTGATATCAATCTCAAACACTAGACGTCTATTATTTCAATCACTCTTTTGGACAAACTTTTAATTTGTATCTTAAGGGGGTTTAACTCATTATCTGATTGTCTAAAGTGGTATTTCTTATACTGTAACAGCAAAAGTCTCAATACGTTTCCAGAACCTATTGGAAGAGATAATTATGAGTCTGTGCCGATCTGTTGGTGCTGTTGGGATGACTACTCTGCAAAGCATTTGTAGATTTTGTTTAAAAGTTATACAATTTTTTGAATAATAATTATTTAATGATTTATTTATTTCATAATTATTTCAATATTTAATAATTTGGTTCAGAATTTGCTTTCAAACACAACATTATATCTTATAAACAAAATTCACGAATCATTGATACCAACCCTCTATTCATGTATTTTGTGTATAACTAAAGACAAGAATGCATTCTAAACAACAGTTTTCCTCAAATTTAATCAATTATTAATAACAAACTCCGGGTTCACTATCGGCTCAGTCACTATCACTGACTACTTATTTAACACATATTTCTATAGAGAGTACTATTGAGTAAATTAAGTCATGAAATCATGATTTAGTTATGAATTTCAAAATATTTTGCAATTTTATTGATTTTTTTACAGATTATACAGATTTTCAAAATTTGGTAATATTTTAGACGCAAACGAAAATATTTGGCAAAATTTGAAGACAGGTCTTAAACTTCTGTAAACTATAGCTAAAACCTAAACAATAGAGAAATTTAAAAATAAATTAAATCAAAATATGTATAAATCGGTGCTTAAGAGCACGACTTAAATAATAAAAAAGTTATATTAGATTCAAGACATTAAACATTTCATGCATTCTTACATCAGTTTTCATATTATATAACAACTCATTTAATTTGAGAATACTTTCAGACAATTAATTAATGCATTACTGTTTCGGATAATGAAAATTGTTTTTTAGGTTCAAAATATTGCCGTTTATTATAGATATTCAGTCAATTCATTGTAAGAGACTATTAATTAAGACAAGCCTTAGTTTGAGATAAATAATTGTTTGACAAACCCTTAAATGTTTTGAATTATAATCAAATCGTAATAAACGTAATAAACATTAAATGAATTTTTCGTGTTTTTATCCCTTCTTTATAAATGCATTCAATAATCAACGGAAAAAAATTTAAAGCAAACCTTAATTTCATTTTTCTAATCCCAAACCTCATCTATAAGTGAGAGTCTGTTTTTTAGGAACGGTATATCCAGACAACGCACACATTGAGGGAAACTCAGACATGAATTTGAAATTATTTTTTGATTACATAAATAATTTTTTCATAATTTTTTATTTTGAATAAAAGTATTTGAGAATAAATTTCTCTTTTACTGAAAAGGCTTTAAAATTAATTTAGATATAGTCCGTAGTCGTAAAAGTTAATGAATAAACGATACCATAATTGACTCAAAATTATATGAAAAACAGTGAAATAAAAAATTTAAATTTAAATTAATATCATTTAATCAGTCATTCAGTCATTCATTAGTTATTTTAATCCTCAGAACTGAAGGAAAACTTTTTTTTCTTTCTCTTCTGAAAATCAATTTGAAATTCATATTAAATGCAAAGAAAAACCGTTTTTTATTATTTTCAAATGATTGCCAAAGGGGGTGAGTGTTGAGAAAAATCCCCTTTCATTTTAAGCCAATAATAATATCTTATTTTTAGACAAGTTTTCAAATATTTTGAAAATTTTCTATATTAATAATTATTAGCAATGAGCACCTGTACACTTTTATTTTTAACTGAAACTACCCTTTGAGCTAAGACCCACATAAACTGGTCATCTCTTGAGCTAAATATTCAATTACTGTTGGCTCGAGACTCAGATCAGATGTAAAAAGAGATGAGACGACAGAAAAAGACATAAAATGTTTACTTTGAGAGAAGTGTTGAGAAAATAAGACATCACTTAATATTTTTTATGATTTTAATGATCAGAAGATTTAAACAAAATTTTGCTAAATCTTAATGGATTGCAAATGCTATCAAATAACTTATCAAGCACAGTAATCTCTTTAGTCTAGCTATGATGATGAGTTTAATTAAGTAACAAAAAAGTTTATGAAATCTCTGATAATTTAATACTAAATATATTTTGTAATAAAGTTTTTAAGGGTTTTAAGGGTTTTATTGATTAATTATTTTTATTTTGTTTTCAAATATTAGTCAATAAATCAATTAAAGAGTGAAATAAATCTCAATAAAAATATTTTCACCAAAAGATGAAAACCTTTTTTTCAATAAAAATATCACTTTTTTGAAGAAATGATTTTATTTTTATTTGTTTTTCTTAAGCTGAAGGACAAGACATTAATTTTTGTTTCAATTGATATGAAATAAAAGAAAATTATTTAATGAATGGTTTATTCAGTTTTTGAAACAATTATCGGTTCAATGGCTGAACAGAAGTGAAATTGATTTCAATATAAAAATAGTGAAAAATAAAAACTAAAAGAAAAGACTTTGAATTAAAACATTCAAAAGACGTCTTCTTTTATCTTATGTCTGGCCTCGGGTTCTGTTATTGAGTTGGACAAGAAAGCACAAGCAATCACAAGAGAGCACAGGTATATTAGGCATATTCTGCTCCTCATTGTATGGTTAGATAAATGCCTAAAATTTGAAGACAACTCAATGCTTTCAAGGATTCTCATCAAGAGATCCAAAAATGATTGAATGGATACACCTTTTATGTCAAACCATTGCTTCACTTAGAAGTTATACTGTATTTAACTTTATTAACAAAAAATAACAAATATTTTTAAAGACTTCAAAACTAATATCCAGTGTATGTCTGATCAGTCAAACTCTTGTGAGAACAAAGAAACCCCAATTGTCTGACCGTTTATTAAGGCGTTTATGGGACAGACAATGAGAGTTTGTAGTCGAGTGCTGCAGCGCTGGTGGCTTTTGTAGTCTTTTGGATTTGATGCCACCCCCCAGGGTCTCTACCATAGACTCATAAAATACATTCGTTTCAGTAATAATCAAATGAATAACAAATGAAACACTATTTTTCAAGAAAGCTTATGAAATGCCCCTTAAATTGGTTACACAACTAATAAATCATTATGAAATCAATTTTATAATACCTGTGCATAATATTTCAAAGTCACCCCTGGATTCATATATTGTGTAGTTTTTCTGTTTTTCTTTTGTTTTGTTTTGTTTTTATTTTATTACTATTTTATATTCAAATCCAAATCATTAGACATTGAATACAACCGCAAAAAGTATTGAATGAATAAATAAAATGCAAAAAAATCAGTCGAAATATGATTTAACACTGATTTTGGGAACAGATTTTATTTTGCATCACATCTCTGGCCAAACATAAAGGAAACTCCAGCTGTGATACAACTTTGAATACCCATTCACTATATGTTTACACAATTGTCTCAATCGCTTAAAAAATATATTTGAATACAAATAATATAAAAGCGTTTTATAATTGTCTGAAATATTTTGAATTCATTTGCAAAACCAATAATTGAGAAGCAGTTCACTAACAATGCGTTCAAACCGTTCACACAATTAAACGCTTGAATTCAATATCTTTTTATTAATTTTTTCAAAACTAGTTCTCACACAACAACTCACACAACATCTCACACAACAGACAGTTTTAATTGTGTGAAAGTAAAGATAAATTCAATTCATGTTTCACATGGACTGGCAATCCATGGCTTTGATCCGACGATAAATGTGTGTCACGTTTGGTGTGCTTTTGAATAAACTTATTATTTGAAAAGAGAGCGGCTTTTGCTTTATATCTAATGTAAAATAGAGTTGAAGTTATAATCTCTTAAAACATTTCAATCAATTTTGGTTTCATTCAAATTATTTTTAAAAAGCTCTCTCTCTCTCTCTCTCTCTCTCTCTCTC
>JAQGAT010000201.1:0-46599 GCA_034687845.1 Pantelozetes paolii
AGTGATTGACTTATAGCCGATTTTGCCTATAACCGGACAACTCTTAAGCGGATTCCACTGTACATCAATAGATGTCTTAATAAAGAAATTATTTTGAATTAAATTTATTTAAAACTAAACTTTAATTCACATTGTTTTCAAAGTTGAGTTTTTTTTGCAAAGAAATAACTATTTTCTCAATTCTTATGCAATTTTTATTTGTTGTCAAACATTTAAATAAAGTGTTGTTTACTGTACTATATTATTAATGAAAGAAATATTAAATAATAAAATATTTTCAAATGATATAAAATTAGTCATAATTTAAGCGAAGACACGAATGCATCGTAAAACAATTTAATAGCCCCTGGGCTATATGAACCTTGTTGTTTTGGCACAAGTGTTGACCACTAAACCTCAGGCATTAAGATTTATTGCACACAAAACTTCAATCAAACCCTGGATTTTGACATTTAATGAGTAAACTATACATAGGTTTCAGAGTTTTTAATTAAAAATTCATTTGAAGTCAAAATTATTTCTGAATTCAAAATAAAATTAAGATTTACTTTGATTTTGCGTTTGTGTTGAGCACTGATAACAGATAACAGATATAATGTCAACCAATGGATCGATATTTTCAATCAAACAATTATTGACAACATTTAAGCCCTAATTGTGTTCAATAAAACTCAACATAATTTGATTGAAAGTCAATATTAACTGAAAACGGGTTATAAAGTTAGGCAATGCGTTGGGAAAGTGCTATTGACTTGTATTTGAAAACTTTAGATCAAATATGAGAATCTCTAGATCTGTTAGATAAGTGCTACTACTATAGTAACTAGTATAGCAGTAACTGTCCTTTCTCACACATTGCCTCTTTACCTCCCTTTCCCTTAAATGAATTTCATAAACATTTGCTAATATTTCTAAAACAAAACATTTTATGAACTATTGTTTGAATTGTGAACTCAATTGTTGTATAACTTAAGGCACAGAAGAAAGAGAATACTCGAGACTATTGGCCACATATGTGGAGAACATTGTGTTTAACTATATTTATATGAAATCTAGTGAAACACCTGCTAACTGGCCATTGAATCAATTATTGACAGTTATTATATTATTACCCCTTATTATATCGCCCCAGTGTTTCAGTCGGTTCCCAAACATCCAATCATTTTGAGAGCAATGACCCAAACATTACTAAAAATCGATTCTAATATTTGTATGAATTGTTTGTTTCAATATTTTGATTGTCTTTTCGGTAAAAATATATTTATATTTCAATATTATATTAGATATAAAACTCAACAAAGCGTTCAATGATTTAGTGATTCATAAAATACAAGACTTGAAATAAATCTGTGAATAGACTTGTGTTGACATCAAAATTGAAAGCAAAAACATAAGATATATCTTAACCACTGATTTACACAAAATTATATTAAAAACAATAAAATTCATTAAAAGTTTGTAATAATTAATTGGATTTACATCTAAACGATTGGCACTTGACTTAACCTAACATACTATTAGTGTCATTAGATTTAGTGATAATGTTTGGCATAAAAGTGAAAAATCAGGTATTTTTAACTCAATTATACAAAAATAAGAAGATTTGAGAAATGAGTTGAACATAACTACTCTTGAGATCATTATTTGAAATGCATTTGAATATGAATTCATTCAATGATTACTCAGTTATGAGATCTTTAAATAAATAGTGAAACTAATGAAAGTAAAGTGTGTTTTCATAATAAATATTATTGTATTTCAAACGTTCACTGATTATACAGTAATTTGAATAATACTGTAATGACTTTCACTTCACTTCAATTGTATTGAATTAAAGTTATCTATAATTTATATAATGTTTTGAAACTCAAACAGTGACTAAGAATAAGACCCTCATTGTTGTAGAAAGGGATTCATTGACTGATACGATGTTTTTGATAAAAACATTTGTCTCACAAACGGCATAACAGTTTTGCATTTCACTGCTTGTGTACAGACATAATATAAAAACATTAGTTTTGAATAAAGTTCTGCTATTATTAGCATTTCTCAGATTCAGGACATATACACTGAATTGTAAACTTATATCTCATATGAGTTAACTCTATATCTGTTTTGTTACTGATTTGAGAGAAAAAGAAAATTAAGTCAAAACTAATTATTAATAAAATTCATATCATTTGCACTCAATTATGAAAAAACAAAATAAATTAAAAAAGTTCTCTCTTTTGGTTGAATTCATGAATTACTAAATGAATTGTAATTTCATTGATAGTAACAAATAGTTTGTTTTGACTTTTGTTAGCAATTGATTCAAGATTTTAATTTAATTACTAATAATATCTCATAAATAATAAGATTTCAATTTGTTTTTCAAGTATTTCTTTTATTAAAGCTATAATTTTGTAATTAATTTCCACCCCTTTGTCGGCAATGATTGCAAAGAAAACTGAATTACTTTTGAAGTCAATGTATTCAAACGTTTATTGAATAAAACTGACAAAAATTGTTATCATTTAATACTAAACTCACGTTAAGTGAAACTATGAATAACTAAATTGAAGTGAATTTTCATGATTTAAGCAGAAATTAATTACAAAATTCAAGACTTAGTTCACAATATTTTTTACAAATCTATTACACATATGATATGAAGACTTCATGTAATGAAATGAAAATAAAGTACTTTTTTCGTTAACTTAATTGCAGTGAAAATCAAATAAATTTTGATAAATATCCAAAACTTTTCAATGATTTCTTTGCTTTGAAGTAAAAATTTTGACAAAATTTTTAAAACAACTTTAAAAGAGTACAAATTCAGTCATTTTTCTTACTGTTTATTGAAGCGAAAGGAAATAAATTTTTCAAAAGTGTATAAAAATATAATAAAAATATGAAATGAGAGATCATTTCAAAGATTTTGTCAGATTTTTAACACAATTTTTGTCGCATTCAATGGTTTCTCGTTTGAAATATCTATGAAATGATAGCAGACATTAAAATATCGGATAAGAGTTTGAGATAAATTGCCGACAATTTTGACACTTAATGTATAACTAAATGCTAGTAATGATAATGTTTTTGAATTACATTCAGATATTTTAGATTTTAATTAATAGTTTTAATACTTTTTAGACTAAAGTCTGAATATTTTTCACACAATTTATATTATAATATATTTTATACTAATCTTAAGTATAGTTTTCAATCAATTTCTTTGTCGATAATTACTATGTTTTTGTTGTTTTAAAGTCTAATCATTAAAAATATTGAATATCTTGCCATTAAATTGCTATCAAAAGGGGAAATCAAAAAATATTTTGTTTCAAACTATTCGCGAAATCCTCTGAAAAAATATTTTTGTAATTAAAGAGTTATTGAAAATTATAATAATAAGCAAATGATGTTTTGATAGTTTGTTTTAATCAATAAAAACAACAATAAATTTAATGAAAACATCATTTCTCACTTGGATTTTGATAATTTCAATAAATATTATTTCAAAACTTTTGCTAATGTTTTGATAAATGTATGCAAAATATAATTAATACCACTTTTTATGAATACTTTATCTCAAAAAACAATTTCAGTTAAAATCCATTAATGAATTAAATGTTTTGGGATTTCTTTCAATCATTAGCTATTGGTTTAGGGGTTGAAAGCAATCAGTTTTATAGATCTCATTGAAAACATTGATTTATTTTCAAATGAAAAACCAAAAACAAAAAACCCATAAAACTTAAGACAAAAAGTTTTCAAACATTAAATTTGTTTGCATTTAATTGTTTATAAGTTTTTGTTAATTCAATATTTATTGCTTTCATTTAATCGATTGAGTGATTAAACACTGATTGAAACAAAAGTGAAAGAAATATAGACTCACTTCCAGACATGTATTTGTTTTCTCCAAATGGTTGTCGTATCAGATGATACAGAAAGACAGCAAACGATAATTGAAGACCAAATGTTATGATATATGTGATCATAACACAGACGACTACTACCCAACCCCAACCCCCTTCAGGATAGTAGTGTTGACGAATTGTCGATGTCTTGTACTCAACCGATGAAGGAATGGTATTATTAGACTTTTGACTGTTTAGGTTCTGCTTCTTCGGTGAGACAATTGAGTTGGTGTTTGAGGTATTGCTTGAAGTTTGTCTTAATATCTGTTTTGAAGCAATTCTTTTCTCCGTTTCCTCTTCATTAGCAGCCGTTTCGTCTGCAAATCTGGCCCGAAGTGGGCTATCCTTTGCCTTCATATCATTTAAATCTTCTTTAGTGAGTCTTAAACTAGTCTTTTCTTTCACCTTATCCTTCATAACTGTATCTTCTTTTCAGTAAATTGTGTTCAGTTTTGTGATAAAATGAGTGTCACTTCAGTCTGTTGTCTATATAATAGTCTTAATTACTCTGAAAACACATTTTATAAATCATTTTTAGATAAAATAATATTTGGTTTTGAAGTTTTCATAAAATATGAGAGAAAATTGATCTGAAGATTAGATTCAGATCTTATATAATACAAGTGATATATGAAATGATTTTTTGAAAAGTTTATTGAATTTACATTTTCTTATCAAAAATCAGTAAAAAAGAAATTTAATAAAAAGAAAATCTGGAAAAATGACTTCAAATTCAATTGAATTTCATTTCATATTAAGTATTATTTAAATATAGATTGAAATTCATTTGCATTGAAATCAAAGATTAAAATTAGTATTAAATCAAAATATATAAAATCTCATTAAAACAAATAGTTTGAAGTTACCTTGCTCATATTTAAAGTAAACATCAATTTGAGAAGAGATTATTTTGCATTCATTTGAATTAAAGTTTTAATAAGTTTTATATAAGACTAAAGAATATGAAAGAAAACAATGTGTTTGAAGAAAATGAATTGAATATAACTTACTTGTGATGAAAAAACAGTGAAGTAATGACAAAACATGTTGTGTTTGTCAACAAATATTTTTAATACTTTAAGAACATTGAAGTCTTTTCAGTGGTTTTCAGTTATAAATCATTTATAGTCTTAAAGAACTGATTCTCAATAGGAATACAAGAGCTTTGATTCAGTCCTACGACTAATGGCTTGACTTTTCAGAGCACTCATAGCTAATACATAGGCAATAAGACTTGAGGCGCAACTTCTTTCGCATCTTTTCTCGTCGCCGCTCATACATCCCTTGCCAGAGCACTGAAGACACACCACTGGTGCCATCCATTCCTCCAACTATTGAATAAAAAGCGGAAAGAATTATCAAATTATTTTCATAATTGAGTTTAAGAGCTATAAAAAATAGTTTACAAAGTCTTAGCTCTCATTACAATGTAATCTAAAAATGTCTAATAAATAGACAATCAATCAAATGCTCTGATATTATGTGTATTTGTTTCAAAACTTACAACAATTTTAACTAAATTTTATGTTTAACTTAACCTCATTTCACAACAGATTTATAGATGAATCTCTGCTTTTGGTTTGGTTTGCACTCATTGTTATCCTTGTCCTTCACTTCAATAGACTTATTGATTGAATAAATATTGAAATTACTTTTAATCAAACAATTAATGGCAAACGGATTGAGAGAGTTGTGAAATAAGTAGATATTAATTGATGTCAAGAAAATTGATTGCATTTTAGTCTTATATTAACTTTTTGTTGAACACAGTCTTCAATGAAAAACATTAAAAAAACAAGAAAAACAACAATAATTGCTTTGAGCACTGGTAGTAAGCACTTGCATCTAAAAATTCATTATTTCTCTCCACTTTATATTTGTTTGTTTATCAATGAATTTTCTTTTTGATTAACACAACGATTGTTATAAAAGGCATTAAAAGTGTGAATATTTTACAACTTTTTTCATTAATTATATATTTTTTCGAAATTTTAGTTCAAACCAAAAGATTATATAAAATATGATTTGTTAACGAATTTTAGTTAAGATTTTGTGTAAAATAACAGATATTTTTAAAAATAAGGAAATAAGTAGAGCATTGAAAATATAAATACATTTAAAAGTTATTATAATTTTGTTTATTGAAAATAAATTTTTGTTTATTTTCAATAAATTTTGTGAATAAAAGTCAAATATTAGACAAAATATGCAAATCTTTAAACTTATAAATCAAATAAATTATTATTTATTTTTCAATATTTTATAAAAATATAATTCAATTAATTGTTTTCAAAAGTTCAAAGATTTTTGGTTTACTTTAGATCAAAAAAATATACAAATTATGATAAAATGCACTTTTAGTGGAAAGTTTCATAACTTTTAGCATTAAATGTGCAAAAATGTCATAAAATAAAGAAAACATGTATTAAATTGAAAGCAAACATAGATTTTGATGAAACGATTGATCAAAAAAATAAATACAAAAATATATCATTTCTTTGTATTCAATCATTTGTATGACTAAAGTGATTGAAATCCTCTTAAGAAATGGTATAACAAATAGAGATAAAGTTGTTTTCGTCATATTGTCATCAAATCCTCAATACATTCAATCAATCAATCATTTCCTTTGATTTGCATTTACTAAATGTGTTTACAAAACCTTTCAATCATTTTATTGATTAATTAAAAAGAAATTAAATAATATTTTTTTAGTTTTAATAAAATTTAAAATAACTATTTGTATCGTATTTGTATTCTAAACATTTTAACCAAGAACATTTTTCTGAAACGAGAGAAGCAAAAGTTAAGCTAATTTAAAACTACAATAAAATGATAATATTTTAACCATTTTTGTGTTAAATAAATAAAATCTAAAGAAATTAATGTTTACTTAAAGTGAGATAAGAAATAATGTTTAAAGACATTGAAAATGACTTTCAATTTTGCAGTTATGTCTAAAAAACGGAAAAAGTCTTAAATAACAATGAGATAACAAGTCTATGAAGTAATTTCTATTTATTGAAGGAATGGGAGGTAACTCTCAAAACATATAGTATTTAATAACTTATTTTCAATTTACTAATTATCTCTTCAGTTGCTTAGAAATGACACAAATGTTTGTTTAATTCAATAGAAATATGAATTAAAACACGTTTTCACTAATTATTATGTTTTTGTTGATTATGTCAAACAAATAAACAATTAATTAATTGATGACTAATTGAATAAAACTTTTTGTTGTTTTCCAAATACAACGATATGTTATGTCCAGTGAAGTCCTGTTTCTCTTATTTCATTAATTGTGTTATATTTGAGTTAATTAACGGTCAGTTTGTAAACAAAATAATAGATTCATATGAAGTGAACCAAACATTTAATCAATTATTTGACACAAAGTTTAACAACAATTCAGTTGTGCTGGATATCAATCAAATTATATATGGAAACAATGAGAACACAACCAATGGTTTGTAGTTTTGATATCAAAACTTATGTAAAAATTGTTTAAAAACTTTCAATTATATCATTAGTGGTAAACATTTGCGAAACAATTGATTGCATGAATAATATCTCGATTTGTGATCTAAACAAATGTTATTCAATGAGTGAGAAACCCTTTACTCTATATTTCAATACTTTTAAAATATTGTATTGTCTTCAGAACGGATGCGAAAAATTCATTACGTAATCACTGTTGTCATAGTGGCCGGGATTATGCTCTTAATGTTGGCCACAATGTATGCGTGCCGTCAGGAAACCAAAAGAGCGTAAGTTTTCATACATTTTTATATAAATTAATAATTGATTTCAAAATACTTTTGGCTTAGGATGCGATGGAATAGCGCTAGAAATAGGTGTATAGAACAGCACCGGATGGCCTGTAGTTTACTACAAACTATTAATTACAATAATAACCGGCAATTCAGACCCTTTTATCAGGAGATGATTCCCTTAAGAGTGGTGCCAATTGAACCGCCACCGCCTTATGAGTATACCTGTCCTCCCCCTGATTATAATGAAGTCATTTCTCAGCCAAACGTTACTTCAAATTAGTATTCATTTCAAAAATCATTTCATTTATTATAAGTTTTCAGACATTTATAAACTATTTATAAAAAAATTGATATAAAATACAAGAAAAACACAAAAAGTTATAAAAAATTGAAAATTTAAAAACAAATGGTATTTAAAACTATTTAATCCCAATCCAGAGACGCCGGCGCCGGAGTAGAAGGTGTAGGTGCGGCAGCACCGGTAGCATTACTTGTGCCCCAAGAATCAGAGGCAAAGCTATCAGTTTGTCTACCCATTCCTCTTCCGCGACCTCTTCTGTCAATAAAATGGTCAAATTTATTACAAATTTATTAAAGACATGAAAACATACCCTCTTTCTGCCCGGGGTTTAGAGCACTCTCTGGACATATGGCCCTCTTCTCCGCAGTTGAAACATCCCCGGCCACCGCCTTTAGGACATTCTCTGGACATATGTCCCTCTTCTCCACACTTATAACAGGTTCTCGTGCCTCCACTTCCTCCACCTCTGCCTGTTCTCGGTTTAGAACACTCCCGACTCATATGTCCGTCTTCGCCACAATTGAAACAACCCCTTCCACGACCACCTCCTCCTCGACCTCTGCCTCGGGAATCGCTTCCACCACTCCCTGCACCCCATGAGTCGGTCATTGATGAGCCCCAACCGCCAGAAGTATCTGTTGTAGAAGTTGAAGGGCCGGCACCCCATCCGCCATCAGTGGTAGACGAGGAAGTAGTGGTGGCACTGGAAGTTTGACCCCAACCGCCGTTAGACTCCTCTGTTCTCATCCTTTTCTTTCCTTTGTCTGCAATTCCGTTGTCGTATTTGAGGACAGATATCAAACCCGCGCCAACTTTCCTCCCATTTTCGCTGAGAGCAGACGACAAATCAAATTCAGTCTTGAAATTGATGTAAACGTTGAGTGAATTGTTTGAATACTCTGTCAATGATATGAAGGCATTAAATGTCAAATGAAAGTAAACCAACGCTTACTTACTGTAAATCATTGCTATCTTTTCAATGTCTCCGTATTTTGTGAACATTGTTTGGATGTCTTGGTCTGTAGTAGTGAAGGGTAACTCCAGTACCTCCAGATGCCAATTGTCACTCCCTATACCATTGGACACCGTTATCCCATCAGACATCGTAAGCCTCGGGTCTGAAGACGACGTTTCCCAATCACTGATTGCCATTTGATTTGCAATAAAAAAATTAAAAATTAAATAAAATTAAACAAAAATTAAACAAAAATTAAAAATAAATTTCAGTTTCCTCTAAACAGAGCTGAGAATCAAATGACAGTAAAAAACAATTCATTACTTCTTATATCAAATTTTAAAAGCATTTTGTAATAAAGTTCAAATAAAATGCAGTCATTTTGCAGTCATTTTGCAGTCATTGAACAAACTTTGGTTCAATTGATGGGAATTTCCAGACATTTCTAAACTCTATTCAATAAAATCTTTATCAAAACCATGAATATTCTAAACCCTGTTTGAAATCATTGCATGTATTTCACTCAAAACTATTTTCATATTTAATAAATAAATACAAATGAATTGTCAAAACCCTGTGAAAGGTCATCGCATCAACGTTTAAAATAACTTTTTAACTCACTATTAAAAACAGATAAAACTATAACATTGAATGAAATAACAGAATATTTACACAAGAATTGGGTTTAAAATAATCATTACTTTAATTGAAACAAAATTTATACAAAAAAGTCTTACATTTAAAAAGTAAACAATTATTTGAAGTGAGAAAAGAAAACGAATTTTGTTTTAATGAAGAATATTAATGAAATGTAACTAAACATTAGGTTTTTATAAATTACAGAATAAATGTGTGCTTTCTTGTCAGTAATTCTTACTACAAATCAAAAACAAAAATCACTTAAAAAACTATCATTTTTTCAATTAAGACAAAAATCATTGCAAATATAAAATAAATTCTTAAAACATTTAATTCACAAAAAGTATTATTGATTGACAACATGTGTGACAATCATAACTGATCACAGATTTTGTAAAGAAGTTTTACTTCAGTTATAATCAAATAATTATAATCATTATTAAACGGATAGTAAGGGAAAGGTAACAAAATTAAAACAGTGTCTTATTGTTTTTGTTCAATACAATTACATTATCTAATTGACCTTTCTTCAGTTATACTTTATATAATAAAATGAAAAAACAATGTCTAATAAAAGAGTAAATAAAAATCAATAAAAATTTATTGTAATTAAGTTTTGGTAACGCTTTGACTAAAGTCTGTTATCAAGTGATTAACAAATTCACGAATATTTACATTAAATAAGATTTCACTCAAAATATATTAATCCAAACATTACTTCACATTTCATTGATTAACATATTTTCACATCAAATAACAAATATTTGTTTTGTTATAAAAAGTTTTGATAAATAATTGAGATTTCAATACAAATGCAAATAAATTACAATTAATAAGTGTTTTGTAAAACAATTCCTCTAAAGAAAGACATAAATGATTTCATTTAGCGCTTGAATTGAAAACAAAATTTAATTCCAATTTCACTTATAGTCACAACTAATGTCAGACATTAATGCTGTCCTCTTCGAGATCTTCTTCCTCTTCAGCGATTTGATCATTAATGACATTATTAATGGCATTCAACTGATCGCCACAATTGGGACACGAATTGTGATCTTTTTCACAATTGGTTTTCTCTTCAGTAATGGCATTAGACTTAACATTATTAGTCATTTTGGATGAGATATTAGTTGTGAATCCAGCAAACGATGCCCTTCTCTGTCGTGCACTAATGTCTGTGCTCTCCAAAGGGTTAGTCAGGAATTTGTTTTTGTCGGCGACCACTCTGGCCAGTGGACAGTTGGCTTCGTGGAACTGGATCATAGTTCTGGCATCTTCTTTGCGCTTCTTAATGATAGCTTTGGCCTCTTCTGACAAATTGTTTAAATTATTCTCAAATTCACTGTACATTAAATACTTGTCCTCTTTGTTGCAGGAAGTGATGCCATTGTTGAGAATGGATTCTTCGAGTAAGTTATCCAAAACTATTTCCTCTGAAATACAGGTCAGTTCGGCATTGATTGGACACCCGATGGTTGTACTAAATATAGAGTTAGATCGGCCTCTGGTGTTACGAATCAGATCCATATGATTGGAGTTCAAAGAGTTTTGTAAAGTGTTTGTGTCGTTAAGTCTGGGATTAGCTGTAAATCTGCTGAGATTTATATCAACCAAAGACTCATTGGATGGTCTGAACGATGGTATGTATTGATGCAAATCAAATGACGGTTCGTGTGAACAGCGCCGAGAGGTGTCGTTTGCCATCTCTGCCCCACTGACTGAACTGATCTTTCGCTTCTTCGCCACTCTTTTTTTGTGGGCATCGATGAAGAATAATATCAAAGACCCCAATGCTATACAAAGGGACGACAGATAATAACCGGTTCTGTCGTCGAAGTGTTCGTTAAGGAATGCTATCGATTGTAAAGACAAACAAATTTTATATTATTTATTGATTTATAAAAAATCAAATAAAAGTTAAAATTAGTTTTGTTTTTAATAAATTATATAAAGAGCTAAAGATCTGATCGTAAATCACTTTGAGCTCTTCTAAACAGGGCTATTTTGATTCAGACTTTTATCCTGACAACGATTTCGCAGATGCTATTCAAATGATATAATTTATTGCAAAAATGTTGATTCAATTGTTATAAGACTTAGTTATTTATAGACTCTGTGTTTATCACAAGAATATACTTTTGGTATTGTTTTCATATTTTTGGATAACATTTCTCAGAAAACTATTTATTCTTTGTTTTTATTTTTCATTTCATAATAAATCGATCAAAACTTGAGACTTGTTTTCAAAGAAATACACTTAAAATCGATTTGAGTTAAAGCGTAAACACATTTGAAAAACTGATTCAAACGTTAATATTATAAACAAAAATAAAAACAAAATATATATTGAACTCAAGGCCTAAACGCTCAAAACATTTGACATCAAAAACACAATTTATAGCTATTATTGAATTGTTTGTGAAATAAATGAAAGAATATTCTGTAAAAGGAATTATATTTTGTGTTTCACTCGAACCTGATATAGGAATTCCCACCAGAGTTGGTATGGACTGAGAGAACTGGATGAAACCCCAGGCTCTGTTGAAGTTACGGGCCCTTACTTTCTCGTAAATAAACATTTTCAATGAGTACTGATATCCGCCATAAAAGAACCCATAGATCCATACAAACAGTACATAACCCGAGTAGTCATCGAGTGCTGTAAATGCTAATAGACTGGCGCTTAACATGAAACACGAGGCCTGACATAAGTATTGTCTCGCAATCATACACTCGACTGAGTTCTTCACAATAATGGCACCGATGGCTATCGTTCCCAAAACCATTCCGATTCCCATAAAAGCTTGTAAAGCCATCAACGACTGATGCTCTATATTTTCTACCGATCCTTGCAATGCCTTTTATAAATTCAATGAAATAATGTTTTTCAGAATTTCTTTAGTTTAAAGTGATTTCAATTATTCAGACCATTAATAGGAGAGGCGTTGTTGTGCCGAAAGATGAGATACAAGTGCCACAAATCAATATCTGAATAGTTCTGGACTTAAGGACTGAAAAGTCAAAATAAGGCGGCTTTTCAAGCACTGGTAAATGGGAACCACTGGTGACAGACGTCTGCTTTTGTGTCTTTAAATGACATTTCATTTGCTCTTTCAATCGCGACCTCTTTTGCAGACTTTTCAGATGAAGAATAGCTCGTCTTTGGGGATGATATAGGGATGCGGGTCGGTATAGCACCGCAAGAAAGAAAGTAATGAATGTAATCAATGCCAGCGCTTGAAACCCAAACCTCCAGTTCTTGGATCTAATAATTGATTTAATATTATTTGCATAAAAAGACATTACATTTGGTTTTATAATCAATACTTGATACAGAATGTGAGGAATAGAGGCATAAAAGCGATTCCCAGTCCTGTGCTCGCGATCACAAATATCTCTACGAATTCCCTCTTCTTTTTAAAATACTGTCCAATCATTATAACAGCGGTTTCGCGAGTCATTGAGACACCAATGCCTACAATGACACCATAGCTGACAAACAATTGATGGAATTGTGTGGCAAAGGATGTGAACAGACATCCCAGTGCTGTAACTAAACCTCCGAATATAGCTATCAAACGAATACTTTTGCGCCGACAGACAGCTATAACCACTGGTGACAGGAATAGGGTTACCGAAGTGGACAGACATCCGATTATTACTAAACAATAGTCGAAAATAAAATTATTTAATGTTTTTGTTTTCGTTTTAATAATAAATTTTAAATAAAAATTAAAAAATTCATAAAAACTATTGAAAAACAAAATCTTTTTCTGCATTCAAATGAAGTAATGATTTATTGAATAACTCTTTCGTTGAAAACATTTACAATTCAGACGAAAAAATATTTTCAATGAAAATGTAATTTTATTTTTAGTTAAATTGAAATCTTATTAATAATACAAAAATGCTTTCAAAACCAAAATTAATCACTTTTTTGGTTGAAATCTTGGAGTGATTTCTGACAACCAATAGATTGTTTAGATTTGAAAGAAAAGGAAATGTTTTAACGAAGAGCTGGATATCAATGAATACAATGTTATCAACTGATAGACAACACAATTATCATCATTTGAGTCAATTATTTATGTTTACATTCAATCGATTTATACTATTATTTGATTAAATAAGTGTCAAATTTGTGTCAAATTTTATTACTTTTACAACTTAGCCATCAATCATCAAATCTGTTTCAATTGAAATGACAATACATTCAAAGCAGAAATATTACAGATTTAATGGAAATCAAAGAAATGATGGATTAAATCAAGTTATCATAACTTAATTAACCATTGATTTGATATATTTATACCAATAACACATCAAATCAAACAAATTGTTGTTATAAATGTTGATCTTATGAACACTTTGAACATAATTACACCAAACATAGAAAATCAACTGCACAAGATCAATTTATTTATGATTCTTATAATGGTAATTGTGTGAAAATTTATTATAATTAGACTTTTATATGAACTTGGTCGTATAAAGTTATAGTTGATTGAAATTTAATGATAATTTTGATCCAAATATCAAAATGTAATGATTTTGTAAATAATTTGATTAAAAATTCATGAAAACCAAAATCTCTTCAAACGCTTACACTTAAAGAGCTCTCAAATAATTTTAACATTTTTATTAAGTCTTATTAAAAGCATTGAATACTATAATCATGACTGAGAGCCCACACAAACAACAAAATTGTCAAAAAAGTCAATTTCTGACAGTTTTATTGATAACAGAATATTCTCTAACAATTTGTGCTCTTCTCTGCAAAACATCAAAATTGCTTTCATATTTGATAAAAATATAAAAACCAATGCAATCAACAATTTTTTGTATTAATGGTAACAATCGATACCCAAGTGCTCACACAAGACAAACATTGTATGAAAACATTTAATTAAATTCAGACTTAGTATTGATATGATATGAAAACAATTTCATAAATACTTGAAAATAACTGAAACTTTACTTCACTTTCAGTTTATTTATGGATCAAAACATTTTTCTCGTATATAAGTAATCATTAAATCATTTTCTCAATAAAGGATAAAATCTGAGATCTGTTTGGAGTAAACAAATATCAAATCCCACACAAAAATCAGATATAATTTATGTCCTATTATTGAAATATTTTACAACAAAATAGTTATCTATTATTTAAGGCAATTGAACGCCTCTTTCATGGATTACAATCAAAAAAAGTATTGATTAAATAAACTGAAACCTAATTGTTGTTATAATTTAATTACTTTTAATAAAAGCTTCAAAATCTTTGGCATATCTTCTAAAAAATATAATTTTATTTATTAATACAGAAAAAAGTAAACTTTTATTTCTTAAGACTTATTGTTTGCTTCACAAAAATGTTTTATTGAATTAAATTGGGGTTAAATGGGTTGAATAAAATATATATTATATTAGTGTCCGAATCATTGTTTTATCAAAATCTAATTGAATTTATATTTTTGGGTCAATTAAACAACACTTGTGTTATGTTATTGAACTGATACTCAAATTATTGACAAATCATTTCATAATTATTATTAAAAATCATGATTTTATACGAAAACTAATAATTGATAACAAATAGCTATAAAATTATAACTTATGGATAGATTATCTTGATAAATGCTTATTTGAAACAAATTGATCAATCTTATTTCAATCTTAATTCAATATAAACGCAAAACAATATCTCAAAATATCATTTGATATAATAACTCAACCATTAGTTTAACAATTAATGAGATAATTTTGAAAACAATTTCTTAACAATCAATATCTGATGACATATTTAAAAGACAAACAACTCTTTGTCTAAAATATTGTTCAACTCTTTATACAAATTTAGGTTTTTGTCGATAAAAGTTATTATTTATAAAGAATTTCCCAAAACTCTCATAATGTGTGCATTGAATGACAAAAATCCATTTGGTTTTAGCACTGATTCAATTTAAAACACAAATATTTTAATCATTGAAACGCTTTGTTTGCTTTTATATTAATTATAAACAAAAGACTAGTTTATTGATTGATAAAAATGAATGAATCAATGAATTACTGAAATAATAATAAATAAAACAAAAGTTGAATTAAATTTTATAATTTTAATCATTAATAGATTTAAATCAATCAAAAACTGAGGCAATGATTGTATAATAAGTGGGTTTAGACTTAAACTAGAGCTCAATATTTAGAGCTTATTATTACTCTATTATTACTTTAATATTAATTATTTTTTACAATATTTACTAATTATTATAATTTTCAATAGATTTTATAAAATACTAATAAAACAAAAGTTTGTCTAAGATTTCGTCTCAATTCAAACCTTTCCAAACGCTTTGAATGTTTGTCCGCAAAAACTAATAAAAGATTCAATTGAATAATATTTTCCTCAAAATTTGCCAAAACTTAAGACTAGAGTCAAAGAAGTTATATAAAAATAACTGAAAATATATCAAAATATTTGAGGCATTAAGACATTCAACGAAAATAAAGTAATTTTATATATTATTTGAATATTTTATTCAAATGTTTTATTTGATGATTGATATGGTTTGGGATAAAAACAAATAAAAATAATATTTCAAAAACAGTATCCACTCTTCACTTCCACTGCAATGCATAATAGTATCTATTTTTTACTGACATTCAAATCAATATTCAAATCTGAATAACAATAACAGACTTTTATTTTTCTTAGATTTGAAATAAATTGAGCGAAAAATTTAATATTTTTTTTAATATATGACAAAAAATATAAATATTTTTGTTATAAATTATTGTTAACTTTTTTTTGATTACAAATTAAAGGGACTTTTAATTCAAAACAATTTTCATTATCAATATTTCATTTAAACTGAAATCAAAGATTAAAATCATTTTAATTAGTATTAAATGAATTTCAAAATCAAAATTAATATCAATTTTTTAAATCTTTAAATCCAATCAATAATTAATCAATAATTTACACAATTGTCGCAATTTTCACATGAATTCAGTCAATAGTTAACCAATTATTGAGTTTTTGTCCCCAATTAGTACATAAATTAATTTATATTCAAAGATTGTATATTGAAATCACGGATAGCCCGGATCTATTAAGACTTATTGAGTAATCAATAAGAAATCAATTTCTTCTTTGGTCTCATTCTTGTCTTAAATCAATTGATTTTACCCCTTAATGATTGCACGAGTAATGAATAAATCAATTATTTCAACAAAATTAACCCTAATTTTGAGAAATGAAAATTCAATTCAATAACAAATAACAATTTTCAAAGAAATCTCATTTTAATTAAATACAAAATGTCTTTAAAAATAATCAATCGATTAATCAATGATTAATAAGAAATAAAAACTAATTATTTAAACAATAAATTAAATTTAAACATAAATTTGTCGATCGATTGACACTTAGTTTTGATATTAAAATCTGTTTTTTGTAATGTATTGTCGAAATAGGGAATAATATTTCATTAAATTTAATACAAAAACAAAATTATCGATAATTGAATTGAAATTTTACTCCAAATGAACTAAAAGTAGAGAAAAATAGGTTTTCAGTCAAAAAAGTTTTGTTTGTTTTTCTGCAGTGAAAGAAAATTTCATAAATTCTGTGCTAATGTTGTCCTGAAAATCGATTCTTCAATTTATTTGTGGATCAAATCAACAAAAATAAATATAAAAGGAGTTTAAGTCTAATATAAATGTAGAAATGAAGTGATAAATAAGTTTCACTCAAAACTACAGTATTATTGGTTTGGGTTTGAAAATTGAAATTATATTTAATTAAAGTATAAATTAAATCAAATGTTTGTATGAATTCAAAACTATTATAAAAACAATTGATTTAGAAGTTAATAAAAACCATGTAATGAATGGTTTTTTGTTTAAAATGTATTTCATTTTTATCCATTGTTTTCAAACGATTGTCGCAAAAAATAAATGAAATTTTTGTGAAATTTTCTCATAAAATGTTTAGAAGTTTTGCAAAATTGAAAAATAGTTTCGCGAAAACTGATAATCTGTTTATTTAAGTTCAAACTGGTATTGATTTTATACTTTTCTCAGACATTCAATGCAAAAAAAATTGTATTAAATGTTTTCAAGAGATTATCGTTTTTATATGATTTCACTGAATGTAAACTAAAATATAAATGATTTCGTAAACAAACTTCAAATCAATTTTTGGGCTCACATTAGATGAAATGTCATTTAAGTTATTTTATAATTTTATTTTATGTTTTAATTTTAAAGTTTTAAAAACACTTGTGTTTAGTTATGAATGAGAAATGTCTTTAAGACACAAACAGTTATCAATTAAACCAAAAATATATTTTTGAACATAACATTCAAAACAACACTCTTTTGAGACAAAAATAAATTTTTAAAATAATTTTTCTTAATTTTTGTCATATTTTTGTTCAAAAAATATAAAATTTTGATTTAAAACAAAAAAAAGGCAAAAAACAAAACAACAAAACAACATATAATTGAATTGTTTAACACCTGCATAGCATAAGACCCGGATCACTGATTATTGAACTTTAATAATAGGAAGACTATGGAATGGGAGTGCAATTGAAGACATACCTGCGCTGAATATTGTGTCTTCAATTTCAAACTGTTTGAGTGCATCGATAACGAAGAAACCCGAAGAAGGACTTAAGACTGAAGTGAAAAAATGAGCCAAAGATACACAAATAGCTAAAACCCAACCCCAGTGTCCCTCAGGATAGTAGTGCTGATGAATAGTCACTGCTTTGGGATCTTCAGGCGATAAAAAATGGTTAAGACCCGGTATCTGTCCATTAAGCACAGCGTTCTCAGGTCTACCGACATGAGTGCCCGACATATCTCCCCACCGGTGACGCCATAAAGACTTTTGGTTAAGAGTGCTATCACTAGAGCGCCGGTGTTTTGGGACTAAAGTATTCCCAAATAAATTTGCATTTCTTTGAACCAATGAATAAGCTTTCGGACAATAATAAGGAGATTTTGGATCAGTTGTTATTGGCTTTGAACGGATCTGTCGTCTATTGTACGGAATAGCAACACTTGACTGCACTGGTATGTGATTGATGAAAGGATTAGTGCTTTTTTGTTTGATATCAATGAGACCCGGATTGTTATTATCAGAGGTAAGCGCAAAGATATTAGACTTCTTGCTCTTATAGGGAAGACCTGTTATAGTGGCTGTGGGTATGGCTGTTGTCCTCATCGGCACAGAAGTCGACATTAACTTTGGAACAAATCTTTCAGTTTCTTCCTCTTCATTGGAATAACTAGTGGTCGAAGTGGGGGATGGAGTCAACGGCACAGTTGGTAGAGTCGGTGGCGAAACATATTTTGATATCATTATTGATGTTGAGATGAAGTAATTGTTTTATTTACACAAAACTGATCGCAAATTAATTGATAAATCATTTTGTCATTCAATTAATTATTTTCAAAGAGTTTTTTGAGTTTACTTTCAATACAATTGAATATTTGATAATTGATTGCAAAACAGAAAACCAATAAATCAATGATAAAAATGAAAACAATTTTATGTTTGGCTTTGAGTTGATATCAAAAATACATATTTCGATGCATTGGTCAGAGATTGACTGAAATCGAGTCAAAAGCGGAAAAGTTTTTGGCAAAAATCAAACGATGCTTTCAGGTCTGTGCTGTTGTGTAAGTGAATCGGAGGAGGAGTTTAACAATTGTCACAACTTATACAACATTGCTGTGAAATCTCTGCCACAACTGAGACTCAAATGAGATGACACTGAATGCCATCGATTGTTCACTTGTAAGAGTCGGCTCTGATTTTAAATCAATCTTATGTTCCCATCAATACATACATACAATACATCTCTTTTACTATTGTTTAAGATTTTAAACAATTTTCACTTCATTTTACTTTTGAATCAATTCTTGACATCAGATCAACAAAATATCAAAAACTTATTCCTCCCTTAAATTGAGACAAAAAACTGATTCAAATATCTTTTGATATGTTTTCGGGAAATAAGAAATACTTTAAATGATTATAATTTTCGTTAAAATACTTTCACAAAAATATTAAATCACTTTTAATAAAACAAAAATATGTTTGAAATCGATAGAAATTTTAACAAAAATAAAGTCAAAAATAATATTTAACTTATATTTGTCTCTCATTACACGAAAACAAGGTATGAGTTGTGTGACAATCGTAGCCACGAGTTGGTAGTAAATGATTGAATGATTGAATGATTCACTTTTCATATAAATTATTTCAATAAGCGATGGAGTGTTGAAGACATTTGCGTAAAGAGTATAATAATGTATGCATTCATTCATCAACTGTTCATAAGTGGAGCGAAAATATGAGTTTAAATATAATATGATTTGAATTTAAATGTTTGTCAAAATAGGCATTAAATAAGTGTATACTCAGAGCCTAACCATAGCTTCTGAAGATATAAATCAATGGTTAACTGATGTGTAGGTCTGACTCGTGAGTGACTTCCGTATGGTTTCGCAAAAGTGCTCTCAAAAGTTGTAATTAAAAGAAAATAAAAAAAAATAGCAAAACTTTATTATATTTTACGATTGAATGAGATTTTCAATGAATGAAATCATTTTAATTATTATTTAATATTTCTTTCTTTTTATTAAATATTGTCTAATAAATAGTGATTTAGTCATCAATTCAATGAAAATCAATAATAAATTGCATAAATATAGTAATTGTATTGAAAATAGAGCTAATATTAAGGGATTTGTTTCACAGATTTGAATCATTGAACGCAAAAACAATTACAATAAAACTTTTCTTCACTTAATGTCGATTAAAAAGAGATTTTATTTTGTCGGCATTTTTTTGTTACTTTGATATAAAACCAAAGGAAGAATAAGAAACACATTTTCATAACTAATACTCAAATATTTAAGACTTTTTGGTCTCACTCTAAGAGTATTTCATTTGTGTTCCCAATTCTGGATATAAAGCACAAAACTATTTGTTTTGCGGATGTTTTGATGCAATCATCGACTGAATTATAAAAAATATATACAGAACTGGGTCTCAAAAGAGCCGGGGGTCTAATGGTTTGCTAACAAAATCACATTTTACTGAAAGTTTTTACAAATATTACTAATTCTCTGAATATTATAAATGATATCTCATTACAAATCAATACAAATAACTTGTTTTCAATGATAATTAATTAATTAAAGTTCATTAATTAGAGTGAAGGGTCACTTCATGTGATTGCTATTAAACTGTTAATTATAACTATGTGTTATTCAATTTCTTAAGAAATTTGTTTAATACTCATAATTAGAGTGCAATGAATACAATCCAAATGTCTTGTCATAAAAGGTGTGACTTTTAATTGTAATCATTGAATGTCTGTTTGAAATCGTTGTGTCGTTTACTTCCTATTTATGTAATTAACAATAGTTTGAAATTATATACAAATTGACTTAATTTGACAAATATTGCATAAATTATAAACATGGTTAATTTATTAAAGTATTCTTATTTGCCAATGAATACAGTCTTAAATGTGTTTTTAATTATTTAATTGTTTTAAAACATAAATTAAACAAAATATTTATTCATTTAATAATTGAAACAAATTTTACAAAGTTTTTGAGTTTAATAACACTTTAAACATAAATCAATAACTAATTCAAAGTTTTTCCGCTAATTATCAAAGTTTTGTTGATTTCTTGCATTTGTTTCACTTTTTCAGTTATTTTCAACTCATTATCAGATTTCCAATCATTTCTTATCTCATTCACAGCTAAGACACAAGTTTTTGGCAATTTTTTCAGTTTGTCTATACTTTCAAACTTTCTCTCCAAAGCATTCAATTCTTTGCTGTCAAACAATGAAACGCCGATTGTTTTTGAGTATATTTCCTGTAATTTAAGTATTTTTAACTGAAATCTAGTCTTTTCTAACTCTCTATTGGTATTCAAAACACTCTTTTCTAATGCATTGAATCTTTTCAATAGTTTTTCGTAAATAATTTTATTTAATTCTCTTTTGTATTCAATTTTAAATCTTTGATTCAATATTCTGCACAAAAATCAACAAATATTTATCAATTAACAAGTCTTAAAGAAAGATATCATCAAAAAGGGTGTAAATTAAATAAAAGGTCATTTTTACCGAATCACAGGATTTTTGAATTGAAATAAATCGGAAAATATTTGAAAATTTTGTTTAGGATTTGATGAAAAGGTTTTACTGAATGTCATGAATGCCTTGGATGTGAAGATTGAGACAAAATAATAAATGAATAGAAATAAAACAGTGAATCCTAAGACCATGTCCTGTAGTATAGGGAATGCATCAGGGTAAGCCTTCTCTATGTCCCATAATTCTGTGTTATCATCAGTTGTGATGTCTTTTGGATCAAAATTATTGAATGTGTTTTCATTTAAATCAATCATTTCATCAATAAATTGTGTTTTTAATCATTTTTAGTCAACAATAGTAAACTGAGAACGAGATTAGAGTTTGAAAACTCAAATCAATTTGTCGCTCATTTTTATATGCCTGGCCAGACAGCCTGGGTGATTCACTCACGAAAAGATAACTCAAGAAGGGGTGGAAGAGGTCGTCGCCGGCATTCAAGACAAAGATCGGATGAATGAGTGGATAGTTTGAGAGGAAAGGGATTTAAACATTCAATGCTTAAAATATTCTGTTATTTAAAAATAATTGAAAAAATATTTTGAAAACAAAAGCAAAAATATATTTCATTTTTAAATCAAATGTTTCGAAACGAGTTTTTAAATAAATGACCAATGTAATGTAATGTAATAGTGTAATACAGGTTGTATTTGAAAAGTTGCTTGAAGTGAAAATTCGATGTCCTTTCACAGTGTATTGCTGTAGATTGCGGGCCCTTTTGACTGATATTCAAACTAATTCATTGATTGAATCAATTTTATCGCAAATTCAATACATTTAACACAAAAACCCAATTTAATAGATTTTCGTCAGAAGTTATAACCCTTTGAGTTATAAAATTCAAGTCATTTCTGAGAGAATATAAATCAAACACTCTTTCGGTTAATATATTGATTCACAAAATCACCCCTTTGTTGGTCATAAACACATTCAGTAACTCAAGTGTTGTCGCTATGAATAGAGGTTTGGGATAGAGGTATGAATAATTGTATGACAAAAATTAGAAAATATATACAGTATTGTATAAATTAACATGGTTATGTATTATTCAATATTTTGTGCAAAGTTATAATAAAGTAAAATCACCAGTGTAATAATGTACTGTACATTGTATGACTTGAATTTAATTTTTTATCATTTTTACTCTTGAGTTAAGCTCATCATCACTAATGTAAAGTCACTTCAACTTATTTATTGTATTTTAAAGTCTTTTATTTAAATTTGTTGTTATTTTTATGACAAAATATAAAATAATTTGTAAATATTCAAGACTTATTTATATGTGAATGTAAATAAACTTCCCCTGATTAGATTATTTATTGCATTAATTTATCACAAAACCTAAGTTTAATTCTGTTTTATAACCCCTTATATTAAACAAATCCCATGTAATGAATGACATTCACTATAATTCAAACAAATTATGAAATATTTCATTAAATGAAATCAAAATTCAATTCAATTTGACATCTATTTTGAAAATGAATTCATTTTTATTGCAGGTTTACTATGGATTCAATTATTGAAGTCTTAAAGTTGTTCTCAAAATCAATTCAAAACACATTAAATAAACAAATATTTAAACTTATATTTGGTTTAAAAGATATCAATATTTAAATAACTTTAAAGAGTTTTCAAAAGTATTTTTTGATTGATTTCATAAACACTTCAATCAAATCAATATTGAAGTAAAAATAATTATAAAATCTATTTCTAGTATTCTTTTGACAAATATTTTCATTTCAAACCTATTTATTGATAAATAAATCAATATTTTTAAATAAAAACATTGAAATCAAAGCAATAAATTATTTTCTGATTTGGTTTCACAAAACACAGGAAAGTATTTTGAATTTTAATTGAATTGCCTTTGAATTCATGTAAATCTAGAAATCAATAGACTTTCAGACAAAGAGTTGTTTTTACCCTTTATTTACTTTTAATTAACTCTCAATCAAAGGATCCATTAGTTTATGTTATGTTTAACGCAGATATTGTCAACAATAATAAAAAGGCGATCCTTTGACCTAAAACTCAATTCATTATCGGCTGAAGAGTCACAACAAAAGTACAAAACAAATAAAAATCACTGAAAAAGTCGACAGAAAAAAGTCCTTTCTTATTTTTCAATGCAATCGACAGAGAATTGAGAAATAGATATATGTTTTCTTAAAAATGAAAACTTCAACAGAAAATGATTTATTAGAAAAGCAATCGATAGACAAATGACAGACAAATGAATGATTGAATGAATTCATCAATTGTTTACATATTTTATCATTTCTTATACGAAAGGAATTTATGTTTAATATTACCTGACTTTAGGAGCAATGGATCCTCTTTTGTGGAAACGAAGTATTTAAACGCCGGACCAAAACTCAGTTGAATTGATGTTGTGATGGCCTGTGCTATGGACACACATATGACTACGATGACACCCCAACCCCCTTCCGGGAAGTAGTGGTGATGGATAGTAGCCCTGTTTCGTTTGGATATAAGGGATCGGTTATCGCTGTATAATAGCATCAAATTTGTATTGTTTTCTCTGCTTTTTATATTTGTTGGCTCTTCCGCTTCAAACGTCTGCAGCTTCGCCGGTGCGCTCAGTCTTCTGTGTGGGAACAGTAGTTCATCCAATGTTGACAAATCACTCTTAGAGTCCTTACTTTCCATTTAGTTTTTTGTGGTTAATGAATGTCTTTTTGATATTTTATGCATCAATTGATTAATATTTATAAGTAATAAGAGATTTCACAACTGATCTCATACTGACTGAAGAAGTCATTGAATACTGTTTGCAATATTTGTGTCACAAATTTGATTCCCATTACTATCTCTTGAGATACCCATTGAAGTCGAAAAACAATTTCCAAACCAGAGTTGACACCAAAGAGTCTGAAAATTAATAAAAATTATTTTGTTTTTTTGAATTAACAGATCCGGATGTGTTTGGATGAACAAAAATATGGGACAGAAAGACAACAAATATATTATATTTTATATAAAAAATAAAACATTTTTAGCACAAGAACTGCACTTTCTTTCCACTTTTTCTGTCTCTCTATCGATAAAACTTTATTTTTGTGTAAATAACTTGAATACAAATAATCCAAAAACAAAATCTTTGACAGACTGTCAGACAGTCAGGGGTTTTGTAAATAATATTTGAAACTCAAATGACTGTCTGAAGAGTCTCTTGATTTCCAAAGCCGTTGAAAGAGATGATGAAAAAAGAGATTTTTATAATTTTCGGATTATATTCAGCGTTTGGTTCATAAAATTTAATGAATATTCACTTTTGGGCATAAAATAAAACAAAAGGTTTTTCTGAAAATAGCATTTTATTTTTTGCCAATTATTAGATCCAGGGTTTCATTAAACTCATAAAAAATATTTTATAACATTAAAAATATTTATGAAAAGAAAATATTGAAAAATAAATTTAATAAATGAAATATTTTTTATATTAAAACAATTTTTTTTATTGTTTTCAACTGAATTTCAAAAACTTTTTCATGTCATTCAAACGGAGACAAAGAAATGGTTGTCTTAAAAAATGATTTTAAAAATGTTTTCAAATATTTCAAAATCACAGACAAAATGCATTTCACTTTCAATTCAAACCTCCTTTTTATATGCAATAAAAATATTGACAGAAATTTGAAATACAGTTTTAAATTCATTTATAGATTTGCCTTAAATTGAATCTGAAATCAATTCCTGATATGAAAAGGGGAACAAAGTTTTTACAATTCAGTTCAGTCTGTGATTTATATTATTACACAAATCTAAGACTTATTTAAATCAAATGTATTTCAGTTTAGAAATGATTAACTCTTTTCCCAATATTTAGAAAAAAAACAAAATTAAACTTAATTTGAATGTAAAATAAAGTTTTGTATTCAAAAAAGGGTTTAATTTCGCCAAAAACAACAAATATTTATATTATTAACGAATAAATCATGTTTTTGTTGAATATATTTAACACTAATCTGGAAATCAATATTAATCTATCATTGAATGCATTTAATGTTTACAAATAAATGAAATGAAAACATTTTAAGGGATGAAAAATTTGACATAAAAGTCAAACTCTTTATAATTAATATCAAATTAAAAATTATTAAAGTCAAACATCAATTGAGAAGACGTTTGAAATAATTAGAGGACTTTTGCTTATTATAAATGTCTTAATAACTAATATAATCTGAATTGTGATCTCATTTTGTTTTTTATTGAATAATCAATAACTCATTCCTAAATCGGATCTAAACTACAAATCAATTCCGATATTTGGAAACAAAATAATAAATAATATTAACATTTATTATCAAAATCTACAAATCCATAGCAATAAGGGGTTTGTTTGGGATTTAATGCAATTGTTTGTCGCAAATATATTGAATGTGAATATGGGTTTGAATTTGAAATATTGGTCAACAAAAAGATAAAAACTCATTTCAATTGATATAATATTTGATTCAATGATTCAATTCATAAGAATTTCTGTTTTTTTATCCCAAAACTAATGAATCTATTATTTACTTTCAGTTCAATGTTTGCAGTGAAGACCACAAGACATACGCATAACTGAATTAAGAAATAATTTGATTTCAGATATAATATACACAAAAAGTCTGTTATATAATGAGTAAAAAATAATTAATCAAATTTTCCATCTTTTGAAACAATATTTGAAATCAGGTTATGATTTGAACAGTCATTTCATAACCACATATAACATTGAATTGATTAAGACTTACGGAAAATCATTGAAAGTGTATAAGAATTAAGTAATTCTTAAACTCATCTCAAAATGTTTACTAAATTAGTAAAACCCAAGACTTTGTGCACATTTATTATATAAATACAACTAATCATTAGATTTATATCAACAAAAACTAAGTGAAAGTATAAATACTATGAATAATACAAACATTTGAATAAATGAACTCATCTTAGAGTAAGAAATGTGTCAAACAATTGCTATTTTAAGTATTCATACATTAATTAGTGATAAATATCTATATTTCAAAAATATTTCAAAAATTAGATTATCTTTGAAATAGTTTTAAATTCAATTCAAAAGCAATTAAGGATTATATCAGGAGTTTGTGTCAAAAGTAATTAATTATTACAAAACCTTTTTCATGCGTTCCTGTAATTAGTGTTAAAATAATTTCATTACTGAAACACTTTTTGATTTTTAGTTTTCATAAAATTCAAAAAATGTTATTTTCAATCAAATATATGATACAATGCATCGATTATTAATTATTTCATCAATTATTCAATTATTTTAACACAAATTTAGTTTTTATTTGTGAAAGAAAATATCAAAAAAATAATTATAGTTTACATCAAAACTTAATTAACGTTTTAATGATCAAAGAGTTTGTGAGAAATTTTGCACATCTTTTGAAACAAAACATAAGATAACACATAAATCACACGAAAAATAAATAAAAATAAAATAAATTTCTTTTATAGTTATGTTTTAGACAAAAAACGATTGTATGGTTTGTATGCAAGACATAAATACAAGTGAATGAAGTGAACATAACTAACCTTAATATCAATACCAGAACTCATTTATCAAAAGCCGAACCAAACATCTGATCCAAAAATTTCTCAAAAGTTTTTCTGAATTACAAAAAGAGTTGAATTCGTAAAGCGTTTACAACTATTCGTAGACTAAATATCAAATGCTGGTACTTATGATAGCGGTTCGTCAGTACGATAGCCCTGTCCTCAAATACGTCGGCGCTCACAAGCATTTTGATGAGTAGTGAAGCTATGCTCTCATGTGTTGTATAAGTTTGTGATTCTTGTAAAATAAAAAAAATGCAATTCAATTGAATTTTAAGTAAATATTATTATTCAACAAAAAATAATTAAAAATTGTTTATAATTAAGAGTTTATGCATCACTTCATCACTTCATTGTACACATAAGGGAAAGGGATTTCAAAGTATTTGTAATCTACTATTCCTCCCAAACCATTGACCCAATACAGTATTATGTTCACAAAGGGTTCAGTGATATTGCAATCAAATGGCTATTTCTGTTGATCTGATAAATATATCCAAATCTGAATTAGAATCTCAACCGTTGTCCCCCTTTTACCCCATTTTACCAATTTTTACCCCCTTTAACCCCTTCTATAATAACTTTTCATCTTTTATGTGAATAATTTGTTTGTTATTTTGGTTTTAGTACTGAATTGAATATATTATTGATAATTCAATTCAGTCCTCATTCAAAATATATGCAAAGTTTACATCAATTTTCAAATTTTATTTTTATTCATATTTGAAATAATAATTTGTATACAAAAGTACAAACTATTTGTACGAAAGAGTACAAATTTAAATCCATTTTTGATGAGAGGGTGAGATATACTGTGAAGAAAAATAAATAAAAATGAAATTTTCAAAAATTCAAACAATTTTTTCGTTACTATTAATGATTATAAAAATAAGAATATTTTAAAAATAACAATAAAATTAGTTTTAAATTAATGTTTTGACTATTTTTATACTGAAATACAATTATATTTGTTATCTTTTTGAAACAAACTTTTCTAAAAATACATTAATTTCACACAAAATGATTCATTTGTTATGAATTAATGCATTTTCTGTGAAAAATAATATGTTTTATAAATATATTAATATTAAAAACAAAAAGTAATTAATTGTAATATTTTTGCATATATTTCATCCGATACTCAAATAAATATATATATTGTGCAACAAATAAAAAAAAACTCTTCAAAAAGGGATTAAATTTTAAATGATTATTGATTTCAAAAGTTTTCATAATATTTATGTAATATTTATAACATTAAAGCAAAAAATGGGAGATTTTGTTGAAAATATTGTCATCAAATCGACAAACAATTATATGTAACTCAAAATCACATCAATTATTAAACTTTTTGAATCTTTTTTTGACCCAATTTTTGGTATAAATAATTGAAGCAAAAAGTGAATAATTGTTTGTTTGAAGCGACGGATGATTGGACTAACGATTGGCTAAAATATCCGGAATTGTAATCACTATAAGAAAAATGACTTCTCATTAAGTGTTGCGCAAAATTGATCTCAAATACAGGATTGTATAAGAAATAAAATAATCATTCAATAAGTGATACTTATATTTGTATTGTTTTGTCCAAGAACCAACTGATCTATTAGTACTGAACACTACTTTTATTTAACCTGTTTTTAGCTTTTTATATCAATTGAGAGCATTAACGCACTCAATAGTCATCCGTCCATAAAAGTCTTGGCACAGATCAGCCATACAATAGTTGAACATCACTATTGATTTCAACATTGATAGGAAAGTAATCACTGAATCGACGACCAGTGCTGTAATAAACACCAAAAAGTATACAAACTATTCATTTGTTTAGTATTACTGTAACAGCAAAAGCATATCAAACATGAAAGTAAGTCAAACCAAATATTCAGTCAAATATTTGAGACAAAAATTATTTTTAAAATTTTTGTAAGACTTTTAGTGTAATCATTATAATTACAGTAATCCAGTAATCCGGTAATCCAGTAATCCGGTAATCCATGTCAATTCAATAATATTCTCTCAAATATTGAAGTTTTAAATAAAACTATTTTTAACTTTTATTCAACACTTCTCTCAAACGATATCTTTTTGAAAATGTTTGCAAAACTTATTTTTAATTTTCTCAACGCATAGCTGAAAATATTTCTCAGTTTACTTGTTGTCACTATTTTGATGGCACTGACAGCTCCATCACTGGGTGGACACCACGGGGGCCGCGCACATGTCAGCGTGTGGAGAGGGCCGTCAAAGGGCCATGGGCATAAAAAGCACGCATCATTTGGCTACAAATTCAAACATCCGGCCCCACACGGGGGTAAACATCATTACGGATAAGGCATTTGTTAAACATTTTAATTAAATGTTAAAATATATCAAAATTTTTATTTAAAATAATTTATTTATTTTTTTGTGACTTAAATATAAACGATATTAAAAAATATTTTGCTTTAATTTGTTATTTGGGTTAATGTTTGTCAATGTTTGCTATAGTTTTGAATATATACTATAAAATAAACCCTTTGGTCGCACATAGAGTGACATCACTTCAATTCAATTTAATTAATATTGGTTTCAGTCTTCAAACGATTCAGTCATTCAGTAATTGAGACTTAATTTTGTTATTTTTTATAATAAAAACTTTTATTACAATTAATGCTATTATTAATTCAGTTTGGGTTCAAAATCGTAGCGTTTATTCATTAAATATTGAATGAAATGAAACAATGAATTCATTAATTAATTATTTCATTATATCTTTTGAACGATAGAAACAATTCACTAAAACTCTGGGAATTAAGTGTCGATTCGCTTATCATTTAGTATTAATCCAAATGTCTGTCATTTGATAAAACTCATTGAATTGTTTGAAAAGAGACATAACATGGGATCAAAATTGAAACCTAAAGTGAACCGTATAATACTGTACTATAATTATTGTCTTCAATTGTGAATCCCACACAAACCTACTGTTCATATATTTGATCCTTCATTTGATAAAAACATTTGAATCAAAAAAGATGAAACAAATTTGTGATGAATTGCAATGAATAGCATAACTCTATATCTCATTCATAATTGACTTAAAAAGGCTTGAATGTGGGGGCGATTGAATACATCGGTGCTAACCTTATGTCTCTTTTTATTATAACTAACTTTAGGATATATTTACTTAAATGTTGAACAGAATATAACTTAAGCCCAAAAGTCAACGATTTAAACATCAAAATAAATTATTTCGTGAGTTTTGGCATAATTTTTAAAAATATTTTATCCAATAATCTTATGAATAAATATAACATTAAATGAAATCAAAAAATGATTTAAAATGTGATTTTTTTTTAAATTTTATTTTAGTTCACCAAAAGTGCAATAATTTTCATATCTGTCATTCATTTGAGTTATTCTCAGGTAATTGTAATTCAATTTATTCTCAACTTTAATGAAATTACTTATTAATAGATCGATGAATACAGACGTCAACGAAATCCTTATGAGTTTTATCAATTGGGGGAAAGCCATCCAAACGATATCAAACAACACGTATATATCGCTCAGAGATTGAGTTCTGTCCCTCCCATAGGAACGAGTGATTTTGTCAGATATTTCTCGCGACAGACAAGTGATGTATATTTGAATAAATTTAGATATAGTGAAGAAAATGATTCAAATAATGACAACAATATAGTTATCAGACGTTTACCACTAATAGACAATCCCAGCCATAATGACCTCCATTCCTCTCATCGTAATTTTGTCAGCGCCGGTGTCAACAAATATTATGCGGTCCGAACCCCACCATCTCATGAGCCTATGGCTCCGATAGTTGGACACTATTTCAGTTCACACGAGGACAAGCATAAGGGGGGAAAACTATATTTAGGGAATCGACCCCTTTATTTCTAATGCTCTCTAAATATGCAAAAATATTATAAATTATTATTTGTTTTGAAAACCTTTTGATAAATTGTAAAACTTTTGAAATGTTTTATTACTCTCTAATTAAGTACAAAAATATAGCAAAAAAGTTTATATAATAAATATTTTTTGATAAACAAAACCTTTGACTCATTTATAATGTGTTAAACGGTTTCAATTAAAAGATACAATCAATTGTCATAAACGACAGACCAATCAACTGATGGTATGATTGGCTTAATATCTTGAATGTAGTTAACCTTCAATACAATTAACTTCAAATACAAATATCTTTTTGCTTTCAAGGCATCGATACGTAAAATATAAACTAATCTATAGGTTATTCATTGAATACTTGATTACTTGGGCTCTTGTTTTTCAAGGCAAACGTGACCCACCTTTCCATCATAACTATCGGACCTTTAATTCTGATTCAGTAATCAGTGATTTGAAAAACTTAAGCTATTGGTGCTCTGTCTGGAACTCAGTTCTGCACAGAGCTCAGAGCTGACAAGATTACCAAGCATGAGCTTTTGGCGCAGCAGTTTAACCTGGCTCCAAACTGGAGCCTCAGCTCTCAGATCACTGATAATATCAAAACAAAATTAATTTTTTATACATTTTTTCCTTTAATTAAAAAAACAGTTATAAATATAAATAACTAAACATTTTGTTACAAATAATTGCAAATAAATCTGTAATTAATTGTAAGCTTTTGTTTTCATTGACACACAATTGTCTTCAACTAAACATTGATTAATATAAATCAGGAAATATTTCAAAACTCAATATAAATGTCTATAATTTAACGGAAAAAAACAAATTCAAAGCACTATCATCTGAGCCAACGATTTGTATGCCTGGGCTGTAATTCTTGAGTTTTTTTTCCTGAAGCACAAGATTCTCAAAGAACTAAATCTTTTTAATGTAATAAATGTCCTTTAGTTTAGTTTTGTTCACTGAAAGGGCGGATAATTTTGCTTTTAATAATTGTGTTGAGTATTGAAAAACTAAAATATATTAAAACAATCATTGAGTGAAAACAAAACAAAACTTTTTCTCTCTTTAACTAAAAAATAAATTAAATATTAAAACTTGAAAATCGGACTCAAAATACATGACACAAAAAATTGTGTTCAAGTTTTCATGTAATAAATAATTGCATCAAAAATAATGGTAAGTAAAGTAAAGTCAAAGTTAAGTAAATCACAAATAATTTATTGATATTTTTCATTCAAATTAAACAAAAAGTCATTTTTATCATTGAATTTAAATTTTCAGTTGAGTTATGAGAGTTTGAGTATAAATAACAAGATTTGAGAAATAATTCAAATGTTTTCAAATGTTTTTTACAATTTATTTCAACATATTTTCAAAGAAATCGATAGAAATTTAAGATAAAAGTCGTTTCTTTAAAACTTTGTCTCATTCAGGGCTGACCAAAGGGAACGGTATATACTTTAATGCATTCTATCAGTGCTTGTACCTTTTTATTTAAGTCTGGATAATATTTATGATTACATAAATTTGAAATAGTTAACCTGGATATCTAATAAATCAACATTTCATTTTGTACATACGATGACATTTTCATAACCTCCTCCCCTTAGCCCCTGAGAGACGTTGAGTTCATCCAAGCCTTCATTTAAAGACTATATTATTCTTAGATTTTATATGTTTTTTATATCTTTTCAGAACATTTCAAACAAAAAGGGAATTATTTTTGTCTTATTCTGTCTATCATTCAGTGCTTTCAAAGTCTGTATTGAAGGCATGCCTATCACTACAGCACCAGAAGTTCGTGAAGACATGGCGTTAAGAAACAAAAGAGTTTTATCTGAATCCGATTTACGAAACAATTATGAAGTGCTTTCACGAAATGCCGTTACAATAGAGACTATACTTTCAAATAATTTCAATAATAATAAAGAAAAATATGTTTCGATAAACAGTGGAAGAGATTTCAATATACCTATCGATGAAACAGTAATGAAGCGCCCGATCGGCACATATCAGTACATCGACGGATCGGGAGATCTACATATTGTTAACTATATTAATGACTCCACTGGTCTTAAAATATTAAATGATTACAAACCCTTTGCGAGTCTGCAAAACAAAAGTCAAACAAATGATCCAAAAATCAAATGTAAGTAAAAAGTAAACGAAAATCAAAAACTGATTTAAATTTTTATTTTAAAGTATCTGATAAACTCAACGATGGGTTCACTGAACATAAAGACAATGATGAGGATGAGTCCAATAAGGAAATCAATTATGATGAATATGAATTCACTTTTATACCCCTTAAAACTAATGACTCTGAGTCTAAGGGGGATAATAATAGAAATAGCAAAAAAATTGTAGATTTAAAAGAAAGTAATAATAAATTTGATAAATCATTGACAGAAGAAAATAAAAATGTTTCAAATGCACCGAAATTACAGCCATTGAGACAACTTATGGATTCAATACCTTTAGACAAACCTCTTTCATCTTCTTATCATTCAAAGCCACCGTCCCCTCAAAGATCATATCCTAATCATGACTACTGGAGGGGAATCCCAATCCATCAAATCGCTTCATTCAAAATACCAGTGCGAGACTCAACTTTAAATTTGGGAACTAATCAACGATTTCCTCATTCCTTCAGTTAAACTACAATTTGAATGACAATTAGATTTTCATTAAAACCTATAATTTATACACAATTTCTTACTTTTGGATAAAAGCCTTCAAAAATAAAGTTATTTATTTGATTTGTATTTCAGTTATACAACAAATCAAATCTTTATTTCTCTGAATTAAATAATGTTTTCAATAAATCAATAAATAATTGGTTTTAAGTAAACATAATCTCAAACACTGTTTGTTTTAAATCTTAATTAAAGTTTTCAATAAACTTTCATTAAATTATAAAACCTTTGATTAAATTGTTTTGTTTTTTATTAAATCATTTGAAATTGTTTTCAAAACATTTTCATTTTGAATAATTTGAAGAGACTTTTACTATCTGTTTAAATACACACCAACCCCGCAGTCAGGGGTAAGAATGTTAACAACTTTGTCATTTCTCGGAGAATAAACTTTCAGTCAATTGACTATTTAACTAAAGCTAACTATCCTTTTATTAAGTATTTTATGGCAGATCTGTTGCTGTAGTTTTGATGTAATAAAAGTTTACGAACTTTTGATCTGATAATTGCATTTAATTTCATATAGAGTTTGAATCAAACAATTGATTTTCATTACAAAAATATGTTTAAACAGATGTCAGATGTCTGTCAACTGTTTCAAGCATTCATTGAAATTACGTTAATATAAACGCCAATAAACGCACATAATTATAATTAATTTAATATTTAATCAGGGAAAATCTATGTCTATATCAGGAAAAATCAGTCACAGAAAACACATCCCATTCCTTACAACGCCTTTTGGCCATTGCCTCAACTGATTCATTGCAGTCTTCATTCAATTTAATGCAAACTAACAAACATTATGTGTAATTCAAAGTCATTTTACATAAAACCAAAAATAAAAGTTTGATTCAAACTGAAGGTTAAAATCAATTCAAGAAAAATGTATAATATTTTTATAGATTATATAATTTATAACTTTTATAACGACTTGTTTTTGATGAGTGAACTCAAACACAAGAAAATAATTATAAAAAAGTAATGAAAAATAAGATAAAAAATTAATTCATATTTTTTACCCAAAAAAAGTCAAAAACTGAGAACTAATTCATTAATGAAATAAAAAGTATTTTTATATAACTTTGACTTTAATTCAATTCATTAAAACTCATATTTCAAAGCACTTGACATACATTGAGATCTTATAAAATAAAAAATTAATAATTGAATGCTTTTGAAAATTGCAATCATTTTTTTGGTCGGATTTATGTTTCACTAAAAAAATACAATAATTATTATTATTATTTCATTTCAAACATCAAAACATCAATTAATTTGCAATCATTGGTGAAGGCGTTGAAACAGTGGTAAACAATGTCTACAATTGAGTGCAAATAAAACATATTTTTCAAAGTTATCTTTACTTTTATGATCTGATAATAAATCAATAAATTTACTCAATGTTGTATTTGTTGTCTATATTTTCATAATTAAAAAATGCAATGATTTTAATATGTTTTAGATTTTAATTTGATTTCAAGAATCGATAAATTGAGAGAAAAAGTATAAAACTATTGCATATTTGACTAAAAGTTTACTAAATAAATTAACATGGGTTATAATCATCTATTCGTCATTTATCAAAGTAAGAGGTAATTAAATGATGATTGCATATAAAAACATTGATTTTATATCTTATACTTTGATATCAAAAGTTCATTAATAAAGAGATAAATACGATGTTATAGGAAAGGATATCTCAAAACGATTTTGTCATAAATGTAATCATATTTTGATTTTAAAGTAATACAGTATGTAATGAATGATTGATTAAAAGGACAAAGAAGTCTTTATGTCATCATATTTTACATTAATTGTTGTTTATTTTCCACTCGTTATAACAGATCACAGCAAAACATTATCAAAATTATTTAATTATCAAAATTACATTTATTTTATCTGAGATTATGATTAATGGCTTTTGAATGAAAACTATATTTTATTTGTGACTTTCATTGACAAAAACTTTGAGATATTTTCAAAATAATAATAAAAATAAAGAAATAAAATAAGGAATGCTTTTAATCCTTAAATATTTCAAATAAATATCGATTTTTGGATCAAAACTATACAAATATTTTGCAAAATATTTGATTAATTATCTTATAGTTTGCGTCAACTCTTATACAAAAGAAATTTTCGACTTTTTAGCATTTTTTATACAAAATATTTCAATAAAAGTTTGAAAATACTTTTGTTTTTTGAACTGAAGTATAAAATATAATATTATTTATGATTTTGTTCTCAAAAAATATTAATTAAGTTTTGATATCAATTTCATTACAATATTGAAAATACATTGAATTTTTGCACTTTTTGTTTGTAATTAGTGTTTTGATTAATAGATTGCTATAAATACAGTGTATTTATAAGTTATAACTCTTTGGATATTATGTAATATTTTGTATAAAATCTATTGATTTTGTCTTAAAATGAATTTTTTGATTCAAGAACTACTCGTTTATAAAGAAATTAATTTCAAATAAAATTCTTTCAATGTTTGACTAATTAAAGGAAAATATTTATGAAATTAGGGTTTAATAAGAGATTTATATATAATTTTATAACTTATACATAAAAACGATAATAAAATATAATTGAAAACAATTTTAAAATTGCGATTTCAGTGCAGAATATAAACATAAAATATCGTTTAAATGTATTTTGAAAAACAACTGCCATTACTTTAATTTAATTTCTAAATACCCCTTAATATCTAAATTATACCCCGTTTTTGTTGATTTTATCTAAAACTAGGCTCAGTCTGGGTTATTCTAAAAATCAATTTATGCAAATGCATTGAATTCATTAAAAATCATCTCATTTTAAGCATTAAATATTCATTTGATTTGAATATTTAACAAACATTAAGTTTATAACCCCTTGTTTTATCCACAGGGGCTTTTTGTGGAACAACTATCAGGAATAGGAAAAACCAACGTATATAAGGAGTGGAAGATTTTCAGTCAATTTTATAATTAAATTTAGTTTTTATGAAATTTCTTAAATCAACTTTTGATTCAATAATTAAATTGTTTTTAAAACAAAATTCAAAGAAATAATCATTTATTCAATAAATTTCTTATTCAGTGGTAAACCAGACATCAATAAAATGTTTTCAACTTATCATTTAAAATAAATTAAAATTTAATGACTGATTAAAACCCATTTTAGGGCTAATCTACACGTTTTTAGATTGCATTTAATTTCACTCATAAGTGGTATAATTGTATGATTTCTTAATATCCATCAAACGATACAATTCTCGCACTCATTAACAGATATATAAAATGAGTTAATAATGCATTCATTTATATATTATTACATGAATTGTATATTCGATTCAATTATAAGTTATGATTCATAACTCCATTCAATGTTTGTATTTGTTTGAAGATATCATCAAATTTTAAGTCAAAGTCTGTTAAACTGTTTTAACTTTAAGCCAAGTTTTGATTCAGAAAACAATACTTAAATCCATTGATTGCTTAACAGTAAGTGATTTTACAGTTATTATTGCTTTGATTGACGTAACCAAAGATATTTTGGATAAGAAATTTCAACCAAAACATCTAAAAATAGTAATAAAATGCCCAAAAGTTTAAGAAATTATTCACTATTTTTAGTCAATTTAGTCGTTAAAGGCTATGATAAGAGATTTACACTATAATTGTTATCTGTTTATCAGTTAAATGAGGTTTTGATGAAATAATGAATGTTTTCATGATTTGATTTAATGTAATGTCTGATAATTTAAATTATTTTTAACCAATGATGAGATCATTAATGTAAAGGAAATGCAATGAAAAAATGAGGAAATTATCTTTAAATACAATAAAAAGTGTGTTTCCATAGGAATCGTTGTATTTATTGATTTGAAGGATCTGTTCAACACTTCATATTTGCAGACATCTAATCGACGTGTGTTTTCAACAGATATTTGATTGTCTACTCTAACCGTAATTGAATTTAAGGGTAAGTTTACGACTAATGTCTAAAAATACAATTTAATGTTTGAAATGTAATGTCATTTTCAAACCAATTCTTGTGTTTAAAAAAGTGAATGAATTTTATTTTCATTCAAACGATTGTTTAAAAAATATTTAAGTTATTAAATACTTTGCGTTAAAATTTGTTATTTTCATAGTATTATTGAATTTTCAAGTTTTTATAAATGCATTAATTGAACAAAAATTTCATTTTCTTTACATAAAACTTGATTTCAAAGCAATCGGTAATCAATTATATAATTATATAATAATTTCATAAGAAAATGATTTTTAGGTTCAATAATAAGTGCAATGAAAACGTGATATTTTGATTGATTTAACAGTACTTCATATTAATTGCCAATTAATTGCAAATTAAATCCTTAAGTCCTTAAAATAAAATTTGCAAAACAATTTCAAATGAGTTTCGGATTATCATTGATATTAATGAATATTTTCAAAGTTGTTATCAAAACATTTGATTCATTGAATAAATTACATTAAAAATAGGATAAAATATGCATTTGATTATCATTCCTATTATACTCCACATAAATCCCTGATTTAAATAACAATGACATTTGATTTTTAGAGTACTGTATATTAGGTTCAGTTGAACACAAACGCCGTCTTCAGTAGAGTTCAAGCATTTATATAATGATTTCAATTCTCAATACATTATTCCTGTGTTTGAAATGTTTGATGAAATTCTTGTTTTGTTTTCGTTATTTCAGATAATATTACAAATCAATACATATTTTTCATATTTTGTTTGACTTCAAGCCAATTGATTATCATTTGAGTATTCAAACACTGATCTAAAAACTAATATATAATTGCAATGAAAAACAAGGGTTTGTTTGAATTGAAACCCTATTTATAGTCTACACAAGTCTACAGAATCCCTGCTTTGACTCCAAATGAGACAAAAACTGCAATTATTTTTTGACGCAAACTCTTTGGAGGTTTTGGTGAAGAATATTCAGTCAAACATCATATTTGACACAAAATTCTGCCATTAATTGAATTTATTTTTATATAATATCTGCAGTTTTATAACAATTTAGGACTTAATTAGATATATATTTGCACTTAAATTGATCCCTGGTTTCAAATTGAGTTAAACCGCAAACGAAGACAATGTAAGTAATGATTAGTTGCTTTCAAATCGTTATTCAATTAATAATCAGTTTTATTGACACAAATATTTTGCACAAAATATTAAATTTCAATCAAATTATAGGAAATAAATCCAAAAATTATAATTAATTTCTCATTTTATTTATGCATTCATTCATTCATTTCGTGAATTATATATAAAATACAATTAATTGTGAAATTTGGAGTAAAAAATATTAGATATTAATCAAAACTCAGAGAATATTCTTAATTATAATTAAATTGTTTTTCAATTAAATCTATAAAAATCAATTGAATTTCTCACAAACATCTAAATTACCCCGGTTACAATATCTAACCTGAAAACAAACCGCCCCTTAAATTGTATATAAAATATCGCCATTTATTGTGAATATATTTCCAGTTATTTCATAAACTGAACGCAAAATTTGACATAAATTTTGATACAGTTTTAGACATTAAAAATCATTAAAATAAATGACAATTCATTGCAACTCAAAAACAAAAGTCAGAATTAAATGAGTTTTTTGAGACAAAAATCACTTATTTTTAAATAATTTAATATATTTTCAGATAAAACGATAACATTTTGTGCTTTAGTTTTAATTGAAATGAATTTTGTTATCAATACGAAAATCAAAAAATCATTTCAAAGGAAATTTTTATTTTACCAAAACATAAGTCATTTTTGTGTTATTTTTTCCAATTAATAATAATATCCTTCAAATTTAGTCCCAAAAAACATATTAAATAATTCAATATTAAATGGGAAGTCATATCTAAGCTATCGATACAAAAATTAATTTCAGTTATTTTGAATTAATTTTTACAGATTTTAGACAATCTCTTATGAATTCAAGACATTATTCAAAAATATTTAATTAAATATAATTCAAGTATTTTTTATGTGATTTATTTTTTTCACAATTTTTTACATTGTATTCAAAATAAATCAAAAACAAAGAAATAAATTTTGGATTTGAATGAAAATTATTTAAAACAAAATTCAAGTAAAAATAAACTGTTTTTTGTGATATGTTTTCGCATAGATATTAAACACACCCTTAGCTAACGATAAAACATAAAATTTACACAATTTTATTAAATATATCATTAGTTTTAAATCCATTGAATGTCATGTAAAGAGATATAATGTATATTAAAATCTGATAAATGTTTGCAATGTTTTCAAACAAAAATTAAATCAATTTTATTCAGACTTAGAGTGAAATCACTTAATGAATAACAAGTAGTGATAAGAAAACATATTTTTTGTTGATTTATTGAAATAATTATGAATTAAAAATCATTCAATTCTTGTGTTAATCAAAAGTAAAATCACAATGAAATCCAAATTTATATGAAGTTATCATTTACTGTAAAAATACCTGCGCTTTGCTTTCAGGCATTCAAACAATTGAGTTATTTTAATGTAAAATAATATTTTAAAATATATTAAACATTATTGCAGTTATAAATCATATAAACACTTATAAATTCATTTTAATGACTATTTTATTAAATTCTGGTCTCAATACAAATGACCCCTTATATACCCCTTACCTCTTAAAATAAGTGTCTGTTTAAGTGAATACCTTTCCAATGAACCAATTGAATGATTAAACACATAAAATAGTTATCTCTTGTAATAAAGTTATATTAAATGTCGTTTAAAGCCTTAAAAACGTTTTGACAGGATTTCCTATTTTTGCATAATTAGACGACTTTCCTCTTAGTCTGTAATTATCGATAATTTATATAAAAATATACTTATTTTCGGAAAAATAATTTCAAATCAATTCACAAATATTTATAAGTTTTTCACTCTTTTAGTAAAAAGTCACAAAAAGATGAATGAGTTTTCAAGAAAAACAAATATTTTGAAAAACTTTAATTAAGTTTTAGTAATACCTGTGCTTTGATGTCATTCATTGGGTTTTTCTTATTTCAATTCAATTATTGTTTTCTAGTTTTCACTGAAAACCCCAATTGTTTTCAATTAATTTTGAGACTTGACTGACAACTCAATGCTTTTATTCTGTATTTTGTTTTTCATTTTCAAAATTGGTTTAAATTTTCATAAAAACGATTAGTATTTCAATAAATAATATACACTTTGAAAGTATTTAAAAGTATTTTAAAGTAAAGAAACTTTAATTAAATTTAAAATCGATTGAATGGGAAAGACATGTCTTGTCCTCAATGTTCACGTTATGTAACATATCGTCTCATTGTCTTGAATTTTATACAAACATAGCTGTAATACCTGTGCAGACAATATATTTAACCCAATAATTAATAAATTGTTTGTAATTTCCTATCGATTTATAATCAGATCTATTACTGACAAAGTGTTGATCACTTTTGTCGTTAGTTTTAAGAAATGTCAATAAAATCTAATTATTAATTGAATTATAACTGAAATATTGGTCCACTTTTAACGTCAAACAAACCCATCTCTTGTCTATCTGTCCCTCAAAAGCATTAAAAGCCAAATCCCAAACATATAGTGAAAAGTGTTGAACAGAAACGACTGTAAAATGAAAAGAAAGAAATGTTTGAAAAGTTATCGAAATTAACGAAAAATCAAAACAAGAAAAAGTCATCAAATAATTGGTTTATAAACACAGAATAACTGTCTGTTATCTAACTGTGCGCTAAGCTTAGGCACAACCGGTTGGCCTCGTCTCGAGTGAATGCCGGCGCTTACGTATGGGGTTTACGTCAAAACTGATTGAAATAATGAATACTAACCTAAAAAATATTCATAATTTTGCAAAAGCAAGCGCTGGTCTCAGTGCGAGCGCCCGTAGCGCCCAAACAGATGCCCAACAGAGGCAACACTATTATTATATCAAACCCAATGATAATCCGATCCCTAAACCACTTAATAAGTGTTTGGGTTTAGTGTCAGACAAGTGCTTAATTGGGATAAACCGGCGCTCTATTAGTAGTTCAGTCTTTAAACCAGTGGACAGTCGTTTCCCTGACTATCGCTGTCGACACCAATCGATTCGCGCATATTCTTCACTAGCAATGGGTCTCATGTCTGGCAAATGTGAATCAAAATCACGTTTTCAATGCGCCTGTTGTTCAAACTCCCTGTCCAACTGTAGCTGCAACTGTGAAAAGTCAACCCGTTGTCTCTGTGCTGGACCAAGGAACTTTCATCGCATTGGTATCAATCACAGGTGGTTTTCATCAACTAATAAGATGAGCAAAGACTTGGCGGGAATGGATCTCTTGAGGGAACCCAACGTTAATAAGGTTTGACTTTTTATATTATTTGTGTCACTATTTGTGTCACCATTTGTGTCACTGTTTTGTCCATTCATTCCCAACATTGATAACAATTGATAACAATTACAATCAATTCCTTGAAATCTGTATTGAATTTGATTTTACTTTTATTTTTGTCATCAAATCTTATCAAAGACTGAATTATTAAATAAATGATTTGTTTTTGATTATAGGATTATATCAGTGAATAAAATACAATTGATTTGAGATATGATATCATTATTAGTATTACTGTTATATTGAATCAAATTTTTATCTCTTAATCAGGTTTTATGAGTAATCTTAAGATAAGTTAAGCGAAAAATACATGAATTGAATAATAATTAGACATTTCATTGATAATCCATTTAAAGTGTACATAAATTTTCAATTTATTTAAATCCCATTTCAGACTAATATATAACTCAATGTTTGAATAGATTTCATCACTAATTCATTACATCATTGAATGCAATGAATGAAAACATTTTGACAACTTTTGCTGAAATGTTTTGATGCGAAAAGTCATTGAAATGTTTTTAATTAAATCAGAGTTTTGTTTTCAAATTTGATTTTTTCATAAATTTTATGGCCTATTAAGCACTTAATACTCGGCTAAGCATTAGTTAAACATTAGTTTGAATTCAATTTTTTAAATACTTTTTCATTTTCTTGTCATTAGTTTTCATAGATTTGAGTACAAAACTCACATTAACTGAAGGATAAGGTATTGGTTTGTAATTATGTTATTATTTTAATTTGATTTTCAATTGATTAGTCCTTTGATTGCAATTAAAATCCTTAAACAGTTTTGATAACAAATTACATAAAACTATAGGTTTTTGAAACAAAATTAATGTTCAAATGTGTCTATAATATGAAAACTTATCTTAAGATTAAAACATTGAAATAAATATTAATTTTTATCGCAAAATGAATTGAAGAATGAATTGAAGAATGAATTGAAGAATGAATTGAAGAATGAATTTTTGGAAAACAAAACAAAAACTTTTTTTATGAATATATCGTGAGTTGAGTTTATATTCGGAAACAATTTAACAAAATCTTTGTCTTTCAGAGTAATGTATATTAAATTATATTAAACTATTAATTCATAAAATCCTAAAACTTTTGTATACTCTGTATATTGAATGAGAAATGTGAGAAAAATATTTTGTTTTTTAGCCCAGACTTTGGGCCCAAAGCTCAATGTTTTTTGCACTGTATTAAGAAATAATTAATGTTTCACTGCTTTTGTGAAACAGCACTGAAAACACACGGATCATACAATTTAAGCTCAAACTTTAAGCCTTGACTACTCCTCACAAAAATTCATAACTTTCCTCTCTCTTTGATAAGTTTATTAATCTGTGGTCATGAACACCAAAATGTGTTTATAATTGGATGAAATAATCATTACTTCGAGATATTATGTATAAGTTATGCGAATATTTATTAATACTGTTATTGAAGTGAATAAATGAAAACTAATCATCAATTCGTGGCACTCTATAAGAGAGTCTATTTATCGGCCGTTTCACGAGATTTTCAATTAATACTGTCTTTAATTTGAATAATAATAATAATAAGTAACTATTAATAAGAGAATAAGTTTTATCTTAAATACGATATAATATTGAATGAAAAAAATAGGGGATTGGGTCAGGGATTCAGTGCTTCAAAGCTTGAAAACAGATTCCGATAAATAACTTATACTTTTGAGTGATTTTTACATTCATTTTAATTGTCATTACAGTAAATGCAAACCAAAAACAATACTATATTTCATGTCTTAATAATCAATAGAAACCCAAAAGTTAATGAAAACCAATGAATGGATGCCTTGTTTTCACATTTAATTAATATCTGTTATTTTGAACTCAATTAGGATTTGGCGTTCACTACGAGGGAAAGGGAAGCACTTTATCTCAAAGGACTTCTGCCGCCCTGTATCCGCACACAGGACCTACAGGTGCAGATAGTTATGGATAATATCAGACAAATCAAAGACGATTTAATGAAATATATGTTTTTACGTGACCTTCAAGACCACAATAAGAGACTCTTCTATCGAGTGCTTCAACTTTACACCTCTGAACTCATGCCTATAGTCTATACCCCTATCGTAGGGGCCGCGTGTCAAAAGTATTCTCTGTTGTTCAAACGACCCCGGGGTCTGTTTATCACAGTACACGACGCAGGAAGAGTGCCCTCTATTCTGGCCAATTGGCCCGAACCTGAAGTTAAGGTATTCTCCATTCAATCAAATGAATTGAAAGACAAAAAACCAATGAATGTTTGAATTATAGGCAATAGTAGTGACAGACGGGGAACGGATCCTCGGTTTGGGAGACTTAGGGGCTAATGGTTTGATACTTTAATTATAGGGTTATTCCAGTGATTCAATCATTTCTAATAATTGTGTGCACAATAGGAATGGGAATACCTGTCGGCAAAATGGCTTTGTATTCAGCGATCGGTGGAATCCCTCCCGAACTGACTCTTCCCGTGTGTATAGACGTCGGAACCAATAACGAGACTCTTCTGAACGACCCGTACTATATCGGACTCAGACAGAAACGGGTGACCGGAAGTGAATACAACCATTTGATCGATGAGTTCATGGAGTCAGTAGTCAAGCGTTGGGGCCGACAGACACTCATCCAGTTTGAAGACTTTGCAAACGTTAATGCATTCCGTCTTTTGGAGAAATATAAGACAAAGTATTGTGTATTCAATGATGACATTCAGGGAACCGCTTCCGTAGCCGTTGCGGGAATTATGGCCAGTCTTAAGATAACCGGCACTAAAATAACTCAACACACGTTCCTTTTCCAGGGGGCCGGAGAGGTATGGCATCAATCATTTCAATGTTATTTCTGTTCAATAAATTCAATCGTTTGTTTGACTTTAGGCCGCATTAGGAACGGCTGATCTGATAGTGATGGCAATGGAGCAGGATGGTATGTCCACTGAAGACGCACGCAGTAGGATATGGTTAGTGGACTCCAAGGGTTTGGTCACTTTGAGTCGCGTTAAGTGTAAAGACACCCACAAAATGAGTTTTGCTAAACAGGCGGCCGATAGTAAAAACTTGGAAGAGATCGTGGATTTGGTCAAACCTTCTTGTATTATAGGTTAGCACTGGTAGTTCAAAATATTGTTAATTGTTTTGTCTAAAAATAATGATCACCAATAGGTGTGTCCGCCTGTTCCGGTGCTTTCACGCCAGCGATACTTAAAAAAGTGGCAAATTTTCATAAGAGGCCGATTGTCTTCGCATTATCCAACCCCACGAGTAAAGCCGAGTGCACTGCGGAAGAGGCTTATAAATACACTGAAGGCCAGTGCGTGTTCGCGAGTGGGAGTCCGTTTGATCCGGTGGTATATGACGGCAAGACCTATAACCCGGGTCAGGGCAACAATGCGTACATCTTTCCCGGTGTGGCGCTCGCCGTTATGGCCTGTGGTGTCAATGAGATCGTGGATGAGGTCTTCTTAGTGGCGGCCAAAGCATTGGCAGACTTGGTATCAAAGTCTGACTTCGATGTGGGACGGGTTTATCCGCCGCTCGAGACTATTAATGAGACGTCTCTTCGTTTGGCGGCCAAAATCGCGCAATGGTTTTACACCGAAGGCTACGCCACTAACAGACCCGAACCGGAGGACAAGTATCTATTCCTGAAGGGGAAGCTATACGACGCCACTTACGACGGCAACAGTTTTACAAAACATATTAACGGAAAGTCTGCCTGGAGTTCAAGGAACGGCACTTTTACCAAACCTTAAGTCAAATCTCAAACAAAAACCTCTTTTAATGTTATTATTATTAAAAATTCAATAATTAGTGAAACCTTTGAAACAATTAATTGACTTCTCGTTAAGAGTTAACTGTTTTTTGATGTTTAATACGTTAATTGAAATTCAATTTAATATCTCGTTTTGAAAATAAAATTTAATTCAAATATAAATTATTGAATAAAATATTAAATAAAATATTAATGTCTTTCAAAATATATTAATTTATTTATCAATTAAAGAGTAAATGGTTTTACAATACAATCAAATCTACTGACAGTTAGTGTCCATAGCCTTAACGATCGGCTTTACCGCAGATTTGGCTGCGTTTTCATCTTCAGAACTGTTTTGGCTCTTCTGATGACGAAGAGTCAGAATCCGAGTCATCCTTTGCCACCACTTTTGCATTTGATTTCGGGGT